>CM050405.1:77397122-77617122 GCA_027580255.1 Therioaphis trifolii
TCAGATATGCGGTCTACGTAATATGTAGACCGCACACCTATAATACGCGATAATGAGCTTTCGTCAAAGGATCAACGTAGTTTTGCTGGTGGTGAAGCGGGTTGATCACCATTAAGTAACCTTCCACGATTATATTTCCTTTTTCCGGCAAATCTTGCCTCATCAATCTGTATTGGATTTATGACAGTTCCCAGCATCTTTGGTCGTTTTTGAACAATACTTGTACATACTTCACGACACATATTAAACCAGTCAGTACCTAACTGTCTCCTGGCATCTACCTGTTAGGGTGGCTGTTGTTCTTAAAGGTATGTCCAATACGAAAAAAAAAACCAATTCTAATATTTCCGTCAGTTTTAGTTTACTATTAGACTTGTTGTTCAAGTCCTCATAGTGAAAAAATTTATTGCCTTGTCGTACACTGCGCGAAGTCTGGCACCCTTTTTTTTTGCACCGAAGAACCGGACGAAATTCACCCCCGCGATCGCGTTTTCTACTATTTACCATTTCACTACCGCACTTATGGCATGGTAAAGTTTCGTTGGCAGTGTCTAATAAGCCATACTCCCTTAAAAATGTAGTGGCATTTTCTTCACTACAGGCGACGGTCGAATAGAACTCTTTTAATTGCATGATGATATGCACTAATAGGTACACGATTAGGTAACTGATTGACGGCTGTTTGGTTACTAACAAACTTCTTAAATACACTACCACACTGTGGTATATCAGTGATTTTGTCTTTTAGTATAAATATAGGCGGAAAATACAAAACTATATCGTAGGTATACATTATATTACAGCAAATTATATTTGGGTCAATTTTATCTTTTTATGTTCTATTTTATCGCTGCTCAGATATGCGGTCTACATACATGCTTGTATAGACCGCATCCCGTCGGTAGACCGCATATCCGAGCAGCACCAACATTTTAACCAAATGTTTACAATACATGGCTTTAAAAACGGACATTATATACCAGTTGTGTTTTGTCTTCTAGTTAATAAATCTACTGATACATATGTTAATACATTTAACCATATTTTACTTAAATGTATTGAATTAAAATTGACAATAAATCCAAAATCAATCACTATTGATTTCGAGCAACCTATTCATGATGCTGTTTCTATAGTATGGCCTGATACACAAATAGTTGGCTGTAGGTTTCACCTGACACAATCATGGTTTCGGAAAATCCAAAATCTCGGTTTAGTTCAATACTATAAAGAAAAAAATTCTGAAATTGGGTCTTGGATAAGAAACACGTTTGGACTCACATTTCTAAGTCCACAAGAGGTTTCCAAATGTTTTATTGAAGACTTTATGAGTATTATACCAAACGATCGAAGAGTGAGTCAGTGCGCTGATTATTTAACCGATACGTATATTTCGGAAAATTCTATATTTCCACCAGCTATTTGGGCAGAATCGTCTTCTTTGTTATCAAGAACCACTAATGCATGCGAGTCTTTCCACTCTCATTTAAAAGAAAACTTTTATAAAGAAAAGCCTAATATATTTATGTGGCTAAATATCATTGAGCAAACTCAAACTAATATTTATTGTGAAATAAGAAGTATACATGTTCCAAAACAATCAAAGGATTACCGAGCAAATAAGCGTCATGGAGCAATCGACGATGCTATTATTAAATTACAAAACGGAGAAATGTCTAGGTATGAGGGTACCTAATTACAAAAAGTGAAATAATTGTTCATATTATATCTAATTTTTATTTTATTCCAACAGGTATTCATTTGTTGCCGAGATGTCTTATAATTATAAAAAAAATCTAATATTATTTACTGCAGTGATTTTACTATATTTTATATCTTTTATTTTACATAGTATATTATTAACTAATTTATTATTTTATTAATAGATTCATGCATTTTTATCGAAGTGCATACTTTTTTATTATATTCATTATCTTTTTACTATATTTTATATTTTACATATTATCTGGTTGCGTTATCATCAATCCCTTTTTATTGTTTTATTTATTGGAGGAAAATGGAAAGTGGAGGAAAATGGTCAAAAATTATTTATTTTTTTTTTTTGGAGGAAAATGGACAGTGGAGGAAAATGGTATCTCGTTTTTGGAGGAAAATGGCTACGGCCAAATAATTATGGTAAAAATTTCACGTTTTCTGAAAAAAATTCTTCAAGTTGATACTATGCACTTTTAGTGAGAACTAAACTATTTATGAAAAACTCATTATATGTTATGAAGGCTGGTTTTCTTATATTAAGTGCCATAATTAGTATGATTTTCATGTTTCAAAATTTAAAAAAAAAATGCGTATAGGTAGTTGCTTAATTCAAAAAAGTACGTGCATCGTCCCATGAAATATTCTTCACTTCTCGGACGAGTTAATGGGGATGGGTGCATTGCATTTTAAAGAAATGATAGATCATTTCTTTAGTTACAAGATTTTGAAATATTCTTCAGAATTTATGTAGAATTCGTCAATTTTCGGAAGATTTTTTTTTTAGTGACCTTTGATTTTTTGATTGGCAAATATTGAAATTTTTTTTTTTGATTCAAAACTTTTGTTTCTATCTGTATGCAAAGCTTCATAACGTTTGGATTCACCTAGTTCTTCAAATATATTGTTAAAAATGAAAATAGACGTATAAACCGTATAATTATTTACTTAAACGCTTATAAATAAAAATAACTAGACACAATTTTTAGCCAAAACCTGATATATTCGTTTCAATCTGAGTATAAAAGTATTTCATTCTATAACAATAAGGTAATTATATAGGATGCTGTCATTTCAGAAATCTAAAATTTAAAAAAAATTAGTCTACATGCGTACCTATTTTTATTTTTATTTTTTTTGAAAAAATGTGGAATGATAAACTTTTAAAATGTCTAAAAAAAACTTGAGTAAATAAAACAAAATTGACTGAGAAAATAAGTGTATACCAATAAAAGTCACTCCGTTATACATTAATATACTCGTAATATCAGAATAATCTAGTTTTAATATAACTCGATTAAATGAGAATTGACACATTATGATATTATTTTCGTACGTTATTACATTATGATTGAACTAAATTGTTTAAACTTACATAAACGGGACGGATCTTATGCTCTGCTTTTATGAGATGGCTATAAGGTTGGGCAGGTTGTTCTGAAACATAACAAATTCACACCAAATTATACATTGTATTTGAAAATCACTTTTTCCAATAAACATAATTAAATTGTATTAATATTTTAAGTTCATAAGTCCTTTATATAGGTTCCTGAGTAGAGCCACAATACACACACACACACACACACACACACACACACACACACACACACATACACACACACACACACACACACACACACACACACACACACACACACACACACACAAACACACACACAGTGGCGTATCCAGGATTTTTTTTAGGGGGGGGCACACACTGTCTTACATTTTACCATATAAAATACCAACTAAAATCCTACCAAAAACAAAAAATAAAATAAACCAAATATTTAACGTTTTTAATGCAAATAATGTATTTATATTTTTAGTCAGTCATTAAGTTAATATATATATATATATATATATATATATGTACATAATAATAAATAGTAATAATAATTAAATAAGAAAAACAAGTTAATCCCAACAAAATTATAAGTGTATAAAAACTATAGTAACAATTGTGTAAAATTATTTTGACCAATCTACGAGCTTTTTCTGCAAAATCCTCAATAATTTCAGTTTCTGAAATGACCTCTTTTTTATTTATGTTTACTAAAGCTAACCCATTTAGTCTATTTTCAGCCATTGTTGATCTTAAGTATGTTTTCAGTCGTTTTTTAATATTAACAAGTGATAACTGATTACACTATTTACACAACGAATATTGTGGTACGATACGGAGACCGTTAAACTGTCCGTGTCACCAAAGCAGCTGTGTAACTACTCACTGGCCCGCCTTTGGAACTAGAACAACGTTAATGAAACGTGATAACGGTAACAGTGATTACTGAATACTGGTATAAGCGTATTATTGTAGTACCTATGCGTTCATTGCGTTCATGTATACGAATAAATTTAAATATTTAAAACAAAATCTAGTATAAATACGGCCAACGAGGGGGGGCCATGGCCCCTGTGGCCCTCCCCCTGGATACGCCACTGCACACACACACACACATACACACACATACACACGCACACACGCATGCAATCACGCACGCATGCAATCACGCACGCACGCACGCTCGCAGACACGCATGCGTGAACACATACGCACACACACACACAATATCTAAATACTAATATTTTTAAATAGTTATTAGTAACAAACAATTGTTTGTTAATAACTTAAGTTATTCATGTAATGAGTCTGATGATTTTGATCGTAACGATTATACCTTTAAATTCGGTTTATTAGGCTGAATTGGGGAGTTTTAGTTGGGGAAAATACCAAATCCCCCTTCCCCAAAAAAAACAAAATCTTAATACGTCCCTGAAGCACACACACAAGCACACGCACACGCACAAACGATCACGCTTGCGCACACACACACGCACACGCAAGCTCGAACACTAATACACACACACGCACACAAACATACTTGCGCGTAAATATGCACATACGTTCTGACAAGTATTGTCATTACACACAAACACACGGTACAACTAAATTCATCCGGATGAGGAGACACATTTTTTTTTGTCTTGACCAGGGTTCGGATTTTATATCATCAAAACCCACTGTGCAATAATTTGTCCTAGCAATGTTTCTGAGCTGTTTTGATGAAACACGGAACATCGCAATATTTGTTTATTTTGCGTAAAAATAACATCTATGTTACTGCAATTGTCCCGCATTGCTGTCTTTCTTTTAACGTTCCTTTCAACATTACATTTAACATCCCAACAACCAAACTAACATGTATGTAACATCGCAGCAATGTTAAAGAGATGTTTCTGTGATATCATAATATGTGATAATAATAAAGTAAAAACAAAAAGTGCAAAATTTAAATTGCGAACGTTAAGATATGAACCCTCACCGTAATCCTATAGTGATCCTAATTGTTATGACTGTCCTACGCCTAAACCAACCTAACCTACCTAACTTATGACAACACGATCAAAATTGAATGTATATAAAGAAAATGTATATAGGTACAAAATAATTAATATATTAATTTATGAATTACGATTACTGGTTAATAGGTATATATTACCTTTCAAAAGTGAATCATTTCATCGATTGATATTAGATAATTAGTAAATTTGTATTATTTTTTGAATATTAATTTAAATACAATATAGGTACAATTTGACCAATTGAGATATTGTATTTACTTAAAAAAAAGTCGAACATACTTACTAATTAGTAGGGCTAGGATTTAAATGATCCAAAAAACCTAAAAAAATGACGTTAAAATAACCTAAAAATGTCTTTAAAAAATGACCATAAAATAACCTAAAAATGACCTTAAAAAATGCCCAAAAGATAAAAAATGATTTTAAAATGTTATTAAAATGCATTATAATTATTAATTATTATTTATTAATTAATATTTCGTTACAAAATTATTTAGATTATAATATAATAAAAAATAGCAAAAAAAATGTTAATTTAGGATTTTCTTGATATGAATAATAAAGTTTGAAGTTTGGACTTATCATGCACTATTATGTGACTACTACACATTGCACTCTCCGCATCACTGTCATTTAATTTAACGAGTAAGATAACTCGCGGTATCGAAGATTTTTCTCTATACTATCTCTATAATTGAAATATTGAATATGATTTATTTCTGTTACAAATTCAAAACTTTTATCGAGAACATCTAGTGTAAATGAAAATGTATAAAAATATTATCTAGATTCCAAAAAAGTATAAAAAATGCCCGTAAAATTGAAAAAATGACCTAAAAATGCTACAAAATGACCCTAAATCCATAAAAGTACAAAAAATGCAAAAAAAGGCAAAATAAAAACTATATATTTGGACTCGTATATGACCAAAACACATTTTGTGCTTGAAAAGCTATGTCCTGTAAATCCTAAAAAAAAATGCAAAATCCTATACTATCCTAGCCCTACTAATTAGCAATATAATTATGTATTCTTTGCTCCTTGATTACTTGGTATTATAGGTTAAAAATATGAGTAGGTACCTAGGTGGACCAATTTCATTTTTTTTATTGAGTTAAGGTATTAGGTAGGAAAATTCAGATTTGGTACATTCCTATATACCTACTGACTTATTTGTAAATTTGTAATTGTAATGTTAAGTACTTAAAATGGTAGGCATTAACTTATATAATATAATTAAAACAACATATTATAGAATTTTGTAAATAATTTTATTTAGCTGTTATAATAATATTTAATTAAACAATAAAAATAACAATAACATTTAATTAAATCAAACATAACATAATTGATAATAATAAAAAGAAACACAATTCATTAATATTTAATAATGTATAGCACTGTCTATTGTATGGAGAAGTGAAGTTGCAATAGCTAATGAGTTTGACAATCTAACAACAAAACATTTAGATTTAATATCTGAAATATTTATACAAAATTCACAAGACATTTGTGAAGTATTTACAGTATATACACCAATATCAGAAAAATTAATATCATTTAAAATAGGAGTACAGTTTTGAGTAGATTGACGGTTAAACTTTTTTACAACAAAATATACTGGCTTATCAGGAGATTTGACTATATGGCTAACAGATACAATGTTATTATCTGTTAGAATTGAATATTTATTTTTTTCTTGTACAACATCTATTGTTATATTAGAATATTGTAAAATAATTTTCTTAAAAAGTATGTCATCAGAACTAAATAAATGAGACTAAGACACATTTTCTAGTTTATTTAACATTAAAGGATATTGAGGAAGTTGAGAAAATTGTAGTAAACTGTTGTTTTGTTTTTCTTTGATTCTATTGATTGTTTCTTGTAGAGGATACTTAGCTGATTTTATGGATTTTTTTAATTCATGTAAATAATTTTCATATCTAAAACAGCTGAAATTGTCTAATGGTCCATGCATTTTTACAAACATTGGGAGATGAATTAAGGAATGGACATTATATGTAACAAAATGAGGGCCATATAAAGAAGCATAATCTAGAACAAACATTCAAATTAATTGCATTGCTTTATCATTATATGTATGGCAAGTTTCAGAACAAGATAAAATTCTAATACCAAATACTAATAGTAAAAAATGTTTATAAAAAGACTTTTTTAATCGGGATTTTAAAACCAATTGCCCATAGTATAATAAAAAATTTCTAAGTTCAGTGGCCTTATAGTACTCAACATCGTCAAGTGGTCTAGGTAATCGACAAAATTCAGATGGCAAGTATGATCTAAGTAAAATTAATTCTTCATTTATTTTAATTTTATTTTCTTCGGTAAGTCTGACATCTTTCTTACCTTTAACCCAAAATTCAAGCAATCTTTTGACCACTCCAAGACAAACACTATGCATATAATCTAAAGCAACAACTGAGGTCATATCAATGGGCAATTTTATTAATGGACTATTACCTTCTTTATGATATTCACTGTCATTTTTATTACGAAAGGATTTATCTGTTCTTAATGGAGAATCTACATTAAGATATGCCATACGATGTTGTAAATAAGTTCCTTCTTCAATACAAGATGAACAGCCAGAATATGCGTTATGTGACTTGACATTTAAAAGAAAAGCCTTGGCAGGGGCATCACATATAATATTAGATATCTCTAATTTGAATAAAGTATTATTTACACTTAACCCTTCATTTAACACATTTAAAATGTCATCAATAAAAGGATTCATAAATTCATTAATACATTTAGGCTTATTGTTTCCATGAAATATGCCTATAGGAATAACATTGTTAGGAAGTTCTTTAAAATTTAATATTGAAATAAGTATAGGCCATAGTTGACTTTTAGAGCTACGATAAATAGGAAGACTATCTATATTAATCCCTATTTTTAAAGTAAGATCAGGTATATTATCTTTAGCATTATATTTATTTAAAATTGGCGTTAACATTTGTTTAAGACCTAAGTGAATATAAGATCCATTAGATAAATTTTGAATACTATGTATTTTTGGAGTTTTTAATAAAGTTCTTATATCATTAGGTACATTTATATTTTCAGATCTTAATAATTTTAATAAACTATTACCACTATTATGAGAAATATTATATTCAATTATCCAAGAACTTAATTTGTCAGAAATACTATTATTTTTTAATACATTATTTCCAATATGTATTTTTTGGTCATAGGAATATTCAATGTTTGGTTCAGGTATAGGAAGAGTTGTTTTGTTTATTATACTATTAATACATAGAGAAAACGAAGAGTCTAAATTGATTGCATCAGTATTAATAACAGTAGTATTAGAAGTTGAATTATATATTACATCATGTAAAGTTAGAGGTAAAATAGAAGTTTTTTCTTTTTCAGCATTTAAAAGTCGTTTGAAGTGACGTAAGGATACCCGATACAGTAGCAATTGACTTCTTTTTTTTTGTGACTGGACTACTAGACATAAATACAAATATAATTAATATTAGTAGGTATAAAACTCAATTTGTTGAAATAAAATATGAACAAAGTATGAATAAAATGTTACTACTATAATACTTAAATATAAATAAAATATTATGTATATCTGATGTGAAAAAAAATATTTATAAGAGAATGGGCAATACATATTTTAAGATTAAGGTTTTTTTGTTCGACAAAATCTTGTGTTTGCATGTCTAAGCCAGTCTGAAAAAACTTTTTCAAACTCTGCTTCAGTAAATACAACAGATGCATTTTCTAATATAACTCCTACAATAAATACAGATAGTTTATAAAAAACTGGAAAGTTTAATTACATAATATGCATTAGTGTATAATTGTTTACTTTTTATAATTTTTACCAGCTCTGAGCTTCCTATGTTTGTATTAATATCTTTGCCACGGCCTGTCCATGTACATTGAATAGCGTACTCATCAGTAAATAGTTTGGGTAATACTCTAACTAAATGTTTTTTTGGATTTTCTCCACCAGTATTTCTAATAAATGATTCCTAAAATACATAGAGATGGTTTGTGCATTTTTAATTAATCAAAATATTTAAAACAATTAATTATTATATTAGCTATTTTAGTTGTAATAAATACTATATACCAATTTTGAAACAACATTTAATTCATTACAAATTCTTTCTTCAATAGCACAAAACCAATTGAATGATTTAATTGGAAATTGTGTCAAAAAATCAGAATCAAGATATATAGATGTCATAGGAGCTTGATGGATTTTTGAGTTATTGGCTTCTAAAACTTCAATTTTTGATAAAATTCTATGGAGTAATAAATTAGAAGATGCTTGCTCCTTATGCAGATTATTCATTGCAACAACTAATTTATTAATTGTAATATCACCAACACCTACACATTAAAATTATGATTTATAATAATATTGATAATATATACTTAATATAGAAAAAATGAATTTATTGCAAAATCAAATAGTTTGAATATTTTAAATTGAAAGTAAAATGAGTTAATTACCCGCATTTGCTAAACCATCACTAGAAACTGTATGCTCATTACTGTTTTTCTGAAATATTTACACATATATTTTATTAAATGTAGACATTTCATTTAAAAGAGGAATTTTTAAGTTTTTTGGTATAGCTTAAGGGATATAAAAAATAATTAGTATTTTCCCAGCTCACAATACAGAATAATGAAATAATTAATAAATAGAAAATTTGAAATATTACTACAGATATGTTATTAGGAAATCATGGTAGCCAATCCTGTATACTTATTCCTCGACTTATTCTAAATTAATTATTTATATGATTCAAATTATATTTAAGCTTTTGTCAAACATCAATGTTACTGTGTTACATTATTATAATAAAATAATATTATACTTAATTAATTAATTAAATACTCTAATTGAAATAAATATTTAATTTTAATCTATTCAGATAATTATTTCAATATGAGTAAGAATAAAAAATAATAATTAGGTATTAAAAAAGATGACTACTATATAATTACCTCATGTAAGTCTTGTAAAGTAGGTATTGAAAAGCTTGAATATGATGGTAATGGTTCGTTTGAACATGATGGTAATGGTTCGTTTGAACATGATGGTAATGGTTGGTTTGAACATGACGGTAATGCTTGAGTTGAAAATGATGATGATGATTGATTTTCATAAGACTGCAGGAATGGTTGGCTATTAGACAATGATGAACTTGAGTCTAAAAGTGTTAGTGAATAGTTTGATGTTGATGGTGGAACTATGTCAGTAATAGGAGTCTTTTGATTTGTGTATGGTAAAATGTTGATCATATGTAAAAAAAAAAATGTCAAAACAATTTTATCTTAAAATAATTTTATTTATCTAAAACATACCATCATCATTATCATCTGAAGATGAGCCTTCTTGGATCTTTATAAGTTTATGAGGTTCCTCAGTTTCTGTGTTTGATGATTCAATTTCCACTTGAGTGTGCCATGCTTTGTTGAAATTATCTAAAACAGAAATGAACTAAAACAATATAAAATAACAGTATAGATAGGTACCTACCAACATATTATAAAAAATATTATCAACAATTAAAACGTGTTTAATAACTTAACGTAACAGTTTATATAGTATTATGATTCTACAAATCGCTTGATTTTAGTTTGACTTGAGTATGACATGCTATATCAAAATGATCTTAAAAGAATAATATTATCAAAGCTTTGGTGAATATTTTTACTTAATTAGCATTATTTAATAATATACAACAATTAGGTATTATTTTATGTTTTAAAATGATAATGATTATGTTACTATTATTTCTATAATAATTTCACTATTTTAATTATGTTTCAAAGCTTCAGATAAATAAAAAACAAAAAAATAGAAAATAATACAGGAACAATACCTCCCGAATATTAAATATTATAAAGAATATAAATATATATAATATAGGTACATGTAATATGTATATTAAATATTTACCAAAATATGCATTATTTCCGCCATGAATTTTAATTTTGAAAATTTCCCAATCGTTTTCTGGATTTTTGGCTTCTCTTAGCTCTTTACTGGTTACTCGACATTTTGGCCAATAACAAAATCTTTCAGCATTATTTTCTTGAGGTTCAACTATCCAATTAACAGGCAACACACTGAAGTCTTTTGATACTTGAAATATTACAACAACCAATCTTTTTCTGTAGCTCTGTTTATAATAACTTAATATTAATGAACATGATTATTCATAACAAATATATTATAGGTATCGATATATGGAAGAAAGACAATGTTTTTATTATTATTATTACTTCTTATAACATTATTTAACTGTCCAGCCATTGTAGGTGACGATCACACAACAAATGTATAATAATTAATATCACTTTCAGAAATATGATAGTTTAATTATAAATCAAAAAATAATATCGGAGATATAAATGTAAACAAAAATAGAACAGTAAAAAACGACAGTATGTCTGTTTAGTCAGTCAAGTGTACACTGTACAACCGTAAAAGTTCAAATTCTATAATCTATATTATAGAGAATATTATTTTATTGAGTGAAAATTGTGTATCGCACTATTGCCAATAGAATCTGGTGGATAGAGCGGTGGGGGCCAGCGGTCGAAATTTCAGGAATACCTAGTATATTACAAAAATAACTTACCTACAATATACTATTAAAGTATTAACACGGATTTTAAGTATTATTCATATAATCTGTACTATAAATATACTTATAAACACACTATACTATAAATAGTAGAACATAATTAATACTATATACACTTTATATTATTATATTTTTCAAAATACAAATAAAAGGGCGCGCAAATAATTTAATTGTCGTCAGATTTTTGGTAGACTATTAGGCGCGGTGTCCACTAGCGCGATGCGATAGGCAATAAAACTAATATCGTCCGATACGATTTTTATCGGCGCAACACTCGGGTGTCCATCGAAGCAAACCGACAAGCGATACGATACACATTTTCAGTTATAATCATGAGCTCTTCTGAGGAGGATGTCATTCTTGCTTACCGATACTTACGTCAGCGTAAATTAAAAAAGAAAAAATATTGGATACACCCATATAATGCAAATAATATCGTACACAGTTCGGCAGTGGTGTCCCGCGAACTCTCTCAACTCGGACAGAAATTTAAAGAATTTTACCGAATGAGCTTCTCGAATACTGTTTTAAAGAATAATTCCATAAACACGGACTTTTTTCAACTAATTTTACAAAAGAAATAGCAGCGCTGCAGTCTTCTTGCTGAGTCGACATCGTGACAAATCGCGCGATACTGTCGCCGAGCGACCGACAAGTTGTGTCGCCCGCATCGATACGACACCGATAATTATCGGTGTCGCTTTGTAATCGCGCCAGTGTGCAATTGTTTTAGTTGTTTACGAAGAAATATACGTAGTAAGCGATACGGTGTCGAATTGCGTATCGCATTGCTTATCGTATCGCCTGTCGCATCGCACTAGTGGACACCGTGCCTTATTGTTGGTACTAGGTATATTAGCATTTTAGCAACATTTGGATGGCGTGATAACATCAAATCTATAACCTTAGATGAGTTAGATGGATGTTTACTATGTAGTGGTTTCATCAATGTTATTAATGCAACTTTCAACCAATGTTTTTTTTAACATCCCAACCATGTTGTCTGAACATCAATTATGTGATGTTACAATGAAACGTGAAACTATAATACTATCATAAGCTGTAAATTTATTTTATCGTGTGTATAAGCCATAAGGTACCTATCGACTATCGCACGTTATTATATCTGTAAACTTATTTGATGGTGAGTATAAGATAGTATAAGACTAATTATTAAATATGATTATAAAGATCTAACAAAACTCATGGATTACTTTGTTGATACTTATTTAAATTATGACGTATGCCACTTTCATCGAAAAATGTGGAATCATTTTGAAACAGAAGGCAGTCGAACAATTAATCATTTGGAAGGATGGCACGCAGCTTTAAATCGAGCTGTTAACCGTCACAGACCCAATATTTATATACTTATAAACGAGATCAAAAACCAACAGCAGAACTTTGAATTGGATATTTCATCGCAAAGTAGGGGAAATCCCAAACCTAAACCAAGTTTGAAATTTCGCAAGCTCGAGGAACAGTTGAAAATGTTCAAGAAAAGTACGTAATATTTTTTTTTCTATCATATACACTCACCGGGTGAACATACTTTTATGACTTTTGAAAACAATGTTATATTTTAAATAATTATATTTCACTATTTCAGGTTAAAAGAAAACGAAATTTCTCTAATTGAGTATATTGATACCATAAAATATCATATCCGCCTATAACTTTTTATTTTTTATTTATAATTTTTACTATATGATACCTAATGACTACCTAATGTAATATTACCATTTTATTTTTTTTAAATTTGTTGTACTATAATCAGGGATTTATTGGAAAATATGATGACTATTTATATTATGTGTCTGGAATTTTTTATTCTGTAATAAATTTACTATTTTATATTTTTTTATATCATTTATATATTTTTTATAACTAAATTGTAACTATTGAGTGTCGGCAAACTGAGTGTCGGCAAACTGGGTGTCGGCAAACTGGGTGTCGGCGAATTGGGTGTACGCCCTATCAACAACAACGATATGGTGTCATGGACAACGGAAGGACTTCTCACATAAAAGTTCATAAATATTTATATTCACTAAGGAGAGCTTTAGCGTTAATCACCCCCTCCCTTAAATTTTGAAATCGTGGAACTAATAGTGATACGCATATTTCAAAATGGTGTCGAATCGATAAACATTACGATGAAATTATCACAACGGAAAATGAATTGATAATGACAGTTGAATTCAAATAAGGAGAGCGATTTGTTAATAATATTGTTGCGCATAAATATTATACTCTGGAGAACTTTTACGACGGACATTTTGCCGGTTAGATATAATTTCCAACTTACCGTTTCTATCGACAATATCTCTTAACTAAATATTTTTTTTACAACACATTATTATTACGAGTTAACATTTAGATGCTTATAAACAGTGGCGTCATTTAGGGGGGGGGGCAATTCATACATTTGCCACAGTCTAGTGTTTAGCTGCTCAGTCTCTCAAGTTGGTATATATGAAAAATATAAAATATGCAAAAAATATAATAATAATAATAATAATAAAACCATTATACATGTAGAAAATAAATTTTGAATAAAATTATTGACTATATTATTGTCTACATTCAAATGATAAAATTGAGATAACGGGAGACGGGCACTCACATATTGACATACCCAAATGCTAAATCGGTACACTACACTGTACTAAGTACAAAACGTCATTATTTTTAGACTAATACCTTAGTGGACTAGTTTAGTCTATAAAATATTATAGTCGTTACAATTCCACCCATAAGAAAAGACATTTTCATATTATTATCGATTTGTATAAAAACATTGATTAAACAATAAATATTATTCAATCTATTTTAAGCAACCGAATAATAGGAGTCGTCATATTATGACGAATACGAATGACGATTATGAATAATACTTTTTCACCCATTATGAACATAATTGAATAGTTATATAATACATTTTAGTCGGCAAAAAAAAAGTTCAGTCGGCTTATCAGTAAATCGTCGCCCTAGTCTAGAAAAAACTGAAATGATGCCACTGCTTATAAATACAAATTAAGTTTAAACAAGTTTCTTTACTTCTCTGCTAATAGGTATAATAGGTACCTACATATTATACGATACAATAATTCAAGTGTAAAAAAAAAAAATACTAAAAACGTGTACTTTTTTACACGATAACTGATATGTAGAAAACGCCGCTTGAAGAGCATCTTTTTGGCTTCTCAAATGAACTCAGAACATACAAATACATACTACTTGTATAATATTGTATACCTTAACCCTTAACTGGTATCCTTATTTGTATTCACGTAACTTGTATTGTCGGGTTAAAAATGACCCAAAATTTGAATAACTATGTTATTCAATTTCTTCTTTTAGATTCTGAACGGAGTGAAGAATGTATTGATTTTACAATGATGTGTGTTTTTTTTTTTTTTTTTTTTTTTTTTTTTGTCGACACGATTTGGGTCAGTAAAAATGCTTCGATTGCCTTATATAGCAACTTTTCTGAAAGGAAATTGAATCTAGTTGGTACTTTGGGGGGTCAAAAGTTAAAAATTTTCAATATTTTTTTAACGCGCCGGGAAAAACCCTTAAAAAATGAGGGAAAACGGTATATTTTACGCAAAACCAGTTTTCGACAAAATCAAATTTTTTATTTTGCTATAACTCAAAAACTAATCGATGTAAATACTTGAAATTTTCACCAAATGTTTAGATTAGCGTTCTCTATACACCGTTAAATTTTCAAAGTATTTTGACTTTTATTGAGCTAATTATAGACAATTGAAATTTTCAATTTTTTTAAGTATTTTTTTTTAAAATAACGATAAAATTTTTTTTTTTTGCCAGAAAATCTTGAAAATTTAATACAAGGTTTTTTATAAGTTGTTCCATAACTGATAAAAAAAAATCCAAAATCGTAAGTCACAATTTTTTTTTATAAGTGCTCAAAGTTCCAATTTATACGAAATATGTAAAAATTGCGAAAATTTGCAAATAATTTTGTTGTTGAAAAATCGTAAAATTTTTTTCTTTTATAACTAAGTTTTGAAAATTTGGTACAAGGTTTTTCATTAGTTTTTCTTCAATTATCTGCAAAAAAAACTCTACCGGATTCAGACAAAAAAATTTTATGAGTGTTTGAAATTTAAATTTTTACAAAAACACGTTAAACAACGGTTTAGCCTCAAACGATTTTTGCTATTTGTTTTTTTTTCAAAAAGTATAAGTTGTAGAAACTTGAAAATTTTATCAGTTGTTTATATTGGCATTTTCTTTATATAATTTTATTTTCAAAAGATTTCACTCATTTTTAATCAATTTATAGGCATTTGAAATATTCGATTTGTTTTATTTTTTTTTTTATAAATGTTGATAAAAAAAATGTAGCTCGGACGAAATACTTGAAAATTTAATAGAAGGGTCCACATAAGTTGTTCAAACTCCCATTCAAAAATTATAAAAATACATAGGCACAAAATTTTTTTATAAGCGTTTATAAGTGCTAATATTGACAAAATTCGTCAAAATCATGTATATTTGCTATGTATTTAAAAAAGTATTCAATACTTCAAAAAGTATTTGAATACTTTTACCCAAATCCTTTTACTCAAATACTTTACAACACTGACCATGCCGTATGCAAATGCGTCCTAATTGAAAAATAAAATACTTGTTTCAAAATAGAATATATTACAATATTTAAATATAATATATCTTAGACTATTTTTTATATGCAGTTGAAGTTCAAAAATCGACAACATTTGTAGTTGAAAATGTATAAAAATTTTCCATTCAAAGTTAAGAAATGAAAATTTAATACAAGGGTGTTCATAAGTTTTTCTTGCAAAAAGTATAAAAATATCATGATCGGTTCAATTAAAAAATTTTAACGGGCGTCTGAAACTGTAATTTCTACAAAAATTCAGGCGTTAAATTACGATTTACTATAAACATATTATTCACTAACAATTCATCTTCGTTCAGAATCGTTTTTTTTTTTTATATAATATAAAATAATGTCCTAATCTATCCTATAATGCCTAATCTATCAATACATCTCGTGTATCCCACCCAACTCCTGTATCTCTACTCATCACCATAATCTTGTCCGAGGAGCGGAGCGACGATGGACGAACTTCCACCACCATTGTCTTACCGGCTTTTTTTTTTTTTTTTTCATTATATTCTATGAATTGAAATGAATATTTTTTTATCTAATTACAATTTTTTTTTCTTAAAATATCAGTGTTTTATACAAATTTATTTTAATCTTGAAAATTTACATGATTATTAATACATTTTTGAATAAATTAATTAAAAAAATATATTTACATTCAAATTTGAATTACCCATTGGTGTTTAGTGAAGTTTAGATACAATAAGAACAAAATAAAATAAAATTTAAAACTTAAAACATTTATTTATATAAAACTACAAACACTTATTGTACCTCTCAGGACGTTTTTTTATGTAACCAAATACAAACAAATTTTAAAGTTTAGGTATTAGTTTATTATTTAAGACTTTTTTGACATTTTTGTATGAAATATATTTTAAATGTTAGTTAATTAATGAAATTCAAATAAATAAAAAAAAAATATATATATATATATATATTTGGAAAGTTCCTTTACATTATAAAATAAAAATAAATACAAATGTTTTCTTACTCCGTATACATACAATTAACACATTTCAATACTTGAACGCCGTGTATTTTACAAACCGTTTTTTTGCATACAGAACAAATATTTGAATATTTCGTATCTTTAGAACTTGGACACATGTTAAATACCAACACGTAATGGAGTCCGAAAATATTCGTCTCAAAGTAACTATTATTTTCGTGATGGTAAAAGATAAGAAAAAACCTACGTAACTGGTATCATCGGGTCTATTATGACCCGAAACCTTTATAAATAGCTTTTTTGAACGAAATACGTAATAATTGTTGATAACGAAAGACGTAATAGGTTGTTTGAAGTATTGTGATAAAATACAATGCATTCTACAACAAAAAAAGCGCGATTTATTGTAGAAAAGTTAAAAACAAAATGTCATGGGTCTTTTTTGACCCGACGAGACCAGTTAAGGGTTAACTACAACTATAATATTATTTTAAAATTCTTTACGAAACAAAAATGCGCTAATTTTTCTTATGAATTCACACAAATGAATAATATTTTGTTCTCGGTTTTAACGATATTTATGAAAACTACTAAATAAAGCATTATACTCGTACTAACGCGTTGCGAGTTAGAAATAATTTCTAACCTACCGTCTCTATCCAGGGGCGGACTGGTTCCTCCAGAGCGGCCCGGGAATTTTTTTTCAAGCGGCCCATTACCCATTAACCATTGTCTAAGGTCTTTTTTTTGTGGCATCGACGGCGTTGCCGAAACTGCTTAATCATTATATTGACATATTGTCTAAGGTCTAATCTAATACACTATTACAGCACTTACGTGTTACGTTTGAAATACCAGACATTTTCTCAGTTGAATATTTAAATTATAATTAATACTAACAGAAGATAATTGAAACATTTTAGAAATACATGGTAATGATTATTTATTGGCTCAAGGAATTAATAATTTATGGAGTGTTTTGCTTTTTTGGATAAACGGTCTATAACAGTTTGGTATGGTATATCACTTAAAATAATTTTTTCTGTAGCCATTAAAACAAAAGCTTCTAGGTTGTCCTGTGTCATACTGTTCCTATAAATGGTTTTCACCTGAAAAATAAAATTGCATTCATTTTTATAGTATAAAAAACAATTCAAAATTCAATAAACTGATATTATAAACTCTTATTATAATCCAAAAATTGTAATAAGTTACTTGTACAACCAAATTGTCCGGCCCCATAATTCGATTATTCGACCGGCCCATCGGGAAATTTCCCGATCTCCCGATCTGCCAGTCCGCCCCTGTCTCTATCGACAATATCTCGACACTGTTCGTACCAGTCGGAAAGGGACCCTCACGGACACGGTCGCGTGCGCCGCGAGCTATATCCACTGAATTATTCGGTTCTATATCGCTGCTACATGTACGGCGCGTGCGTTACGAACACGAATGAGGAACGTCGGTGCTAGGTGGGTATAACGCACCGTTGCGGGCGAAAAAAGGATACTGCGTATAATTGTTTTTTGAACAATCCTCAAAAATAAAAAATTTTAAAATGTTTGAAAGGATAAAACATGAAACGCCGTTATCGCACTGTATACGAGTGGTGAACAATATTCTTAAAAATCTAAATAAACGTGACGTACCCAACATTTTAACGAAACGCATGAAAATTGTAAAATTTGTTTTCGATTGGAAAAAAGACTCTGACCCATGTCGCGATCGATTTGATGGCCGCGATGTCCGTGATAAAACGTCGGGCGAATGACGCGCGCGCGTGTGGAGGCGGTATGAATAACTGCTAAGTACTTACGTTGGCCCGACGAAGATTTCGACGGAGCTGCCTTCGACGGCGACGGTGCAGGCAATGCAGTTGCCTCCACCGCATTTGGTGACAGCGGAGTTTCCTTCGCCGGTGATGCCGAGGACGGTGATGTATTCATTTCGACGTTTGGATGGATATGTCGACGTAAGACACTAGGCGAATGAAAGACTCGGTGACGTGAACGGTCGGAAACGCGTACAGAACACGACTACGCGAGACGCAAAAGCTGGCGTGAGGCGGACGAGTCACGTGGAAAGACGACCGGTCGCGAGGGAGCACAAAACACGAACGTCCGGCACTGTTGCGGCGACGCGGTGATGAAGGCGCCCGAAAACGACGGTGATGGATTTTGAGCGAGAAAGGAGAAGAGAGGAGAACCCGGAGCGGGCACCACAAGTGGAGTTGGCGGCGGCGGCCGTGGTGGTGGCGGCGGTGGCGGTGGCGATGGTGGCGGTGGCGGCAGCGGCGGCGAGAAATAAATCACGTACGGCAGAGCGAGACAATATAATATTCGTGTTCGATCGCATTATGAGACCGAAACGACGTGTTTTGATATCACACAACTCGTTTTACAACGGTAACCGCCGTGAAAACGTATTGTCGACTAGCATTTTTCTTTTTGATTTTCGACGAAACAAAGAATTCGTCATTATATATAATATGAGCGTCGTCGTTTTTACAATGATCTTTGTTTTTGATTTATGTTATCCCGTAAGCTTTTTTTCGGGTAGCCATCGTGCTTCGAAAGTTTCTTCCGGTAACTCTGTAAAGCGAAAACACCGCGTGTAAATTGTTTTTTAAAGAGGAAATTTTTCTCTCCTCGAAATGGGTTTTCACGTCGTCGTGTGAAAAAATCCGTCGAAAAACCGAGAAAGATCGGATAAATTTGGCGTTCGATAAATCGATTTTAGCTATACCTATAGTCATAACCAGTGGTTTTTAAACTTTTTTTGACCACGGCACACTTCGCCCTTCACGAAATTTCCACGTCACACTATGACCTCTAATTTTAATACAGTGAAACCTCTGAATACCGGAAACTCTCGGTAGTCGAAATATTGTCCGTTATTTAGAGGTGTCCGCTATTCAGATGGAAAAATAAAAGAGAAGGATATGTTCCTGTCCCCATAAAAACTTTCGTTAATTGGATATGTCCGCTATTCAGAGGTGTCCGTTAAGGGAGTTTTCACTGTAATTTAAAAAATTACATTACCGATACATTTTTTTAGGGTGCTATTCTTATCTAACATAACTTATCTTAGTCGCTTTCTTACTGCAAACTTTCGATTTATCAATACACACTTAAATATTGCAGATTCACGACGGTTGAACGCGTCCATTTTCATACATCATAATTATTCAATTCGTTCGGTCATTAACGAAAAAAAAAAAAAAAGTTCAAAACACCGCGGCACACCTAGTGAATGCTCGCGGCACACCAGTGTGCCACGGTACCCGGTTTGAAAACCACTGGTCATAACTCTATATTTCTAATAAAATATTAATTGATAAATATCGAAACATGGAGAACCCGTGAAATCTGAAAAATTATACTTCCGATATAGTGGGACTAACGATGGGCACTATCGAATAGTCACTATCGAACTATTCGATAGTAGTTCACTATTCGAACTATTCGATAGTCTAGTGTTGGCGGTATTTTCGGTATACCGGTGAGTCACCGGTATTTCAATCTACCGGTATTTTAAATACCGGCTTCTTACTCTTACCGGTATACCGGTCTTTCGGTATTTACCGATTGATCGGTATTTACCGTTTGATCGGTATTTACCGTTTGATCGGTATTTATCGAATATACGGTATGTATATGTTATAACCTAACCGAAGTACGGTATTTACCGAATTTACAACTGATTTTGTATCACTAAAGGTGGATTCACACCTCGTCGTGTCGTGTATTTCGTATTTTTATGTTTATACCAAAATGCAATACCAATGATATGAATATTGTACCTGATGATAACAAAGTATTATTTTATTTTAGTTATCACTTTTCTGTACATAAATGTAACCACACGGTCAAAAGTTGAATATATTCAACTATGCGGTATCGTGTGGTAACTGTGGTAACCGTGATTATTATACACGACACGACAAGGGGTGAACCCACCTTAAAGGTGCCTTTACACTGTATCGTGTCGTCCATAATTTAGGACGTCGTCCTAAAATTATAGTGTTTTGATTGGCTGAATATTGTGGTTACCTAATTAATATACCATGTTACCAGGCGTTACCAGAAAGTTGAAAAAAATTCAACTTGTCGTCGTGCGGTAACAGTCGTGGTTCAATCCTCCTGATAATAAATAATTTTATAATGCCCATATAATTGTTATCAACTACCTTCTATCATCTATCAAAATATATCTAATATATACCATTCTACCAAGAACGAAATTGGAAATGGACGACACGATACAGTGTAAAGGCACCTTAAGGGGGGTTCATACTACACCGTGTCACGTAAAATAACCACGGTTACCACAGTTACCAAACGATACCGCGTAGTTGAATATATTAAAGCGACCGGTGTTTACCGTGTAATCGGTATATACCGAACGACCGGTATTTACCGTGTAATCGGTATATACCGAACGAGCGGTATTTATCGATACATACTGACATACCGGTATACCGTTTAAAACCGGTATGTAATCACATACCGAATACCGGTGGGCAAATTTCACATACCGCCAACTCTACGATAGTCATTCCAAAACTAGTCGAATAGTTAAAACATTCGAATAGCCACGATATATTCGATAGTTTATTCAAACTATCGAATACTATTCGATAGTGTAAACTATTCGGTAGTGCCCATCACTAAATTATAAAACTATGCTCTAGTAATAATTTACGAATTGAAATATTCGAATAGTCCATCTCCATAAAAATAAAACTATTTGAAACTTATTCGAACTATTCGGTAGTGCTATTCGAATATTATTCCGAACTATTCGATAGTGCTATTAGAATAGTCTTCCGAACTATTCGATAGTTTATCAACCTATTCGATAGTTTTTGTTTAAAAACTATTATTCGGTTATGTAAAAAACATTCGAATAGATTTTCGATAGTTTTTATCTAAAGTGTTATATCCAAACAAATATAACAAATATACAAGAAACAAATGATTTTACACAAATGAACACCTGCCCGCTATTCTCGAGGCGCTGGACCGGCTAAGACCAAGTGCATGTTATGAGGAATCTATAAAACCGCGGTTAAGCTGATAAGAACAGATTTATTGTTTTGAAATAATAATGTGGTTAACATTCTTATAAGTATAAAATAGGTAATCATGGTAATAGTAGTACAACAAGTTATGGATATATATAAATCAAAAAAGTCAACACTTTCGAACACTATCGAATAGTATTCAAACTATCGAATACTATTCGATAGTGTAAACTATTCGGTAGTGCCCATCACTAAGTGGGACGCAACAAGTAAATAATTATTATATACCCTTAGCATTTTTTTTGCTAAGAGATAAAAGTCAAGTATCATATAAACGAGCCTTTGTCGAATTACGTAAGCAATGTTTGAAGTCCGTGGAAGTATTTGAACCAAAAATGTGTTTTATTGATTTTTTAAAATCCATTCTTAATGCATTACTTGAATTTTGGTCACAAATAGAAATTAAGGGTTGTATATTTCATTTATGTCAATCTTGGTGGCGTAAAATACAAAAAATTGGCTTAGCTACAGAATATTCTAAAAACGACGAGATTGGAAAATATCTCACATAAATATTTGGCCTTCCATTTCTGCATCCAGAAGAAGTAAAATTTTGATTTCATTAATTTATTATAAAATAATTATAATTTTTAATTAAACAGTGATTTATTTTCAGGTAGGCGACGTTTTTGTTATAGATATTGGTGAACTAAAACCTGAGAATGACAAAATAACTGAATTTTCCGATTATTTGGTTGACAATTATATAGATGAAGATTCGTCTTTTCCACCAAAAATATGGACTGAAATGACATCGAGTGCGCAAAGGTCTACCAACGCCTGTGAATCATTCCATAGTAAATACAATTCTAATTTTTCTTCTACTCACCCTCATATTTATAAATTTTTAGATGTATTAAAAGCAATGCAGTTAGATATGGTAATATTAATTAATTCATCAAAAATGGAATCCAAAATTATTAGGACAGCCACAAAAAATAAAAAATTGTTTATTAATAATTTAATTGATAAATTAAACATGAATGAAATTTCAAAATTGCAGTATTTAAAAGCATTGGCAAATAAATTTAAGCCACGAAGCTAATACGATACGATAATACAATATAACAAACTTAAAATTTTTCATTCTGCATTATTCTATCATTTATTTTATTATTCTTTTATAAATTCATCTAAATTATTAGATGTATTGACTATTTGTTATTTGTATTATTATTGATTATTATTACACCTGAAAGTCTATTTATTAAAATATTTATAATTTTTTTTTTAATTTTTACTTTGCAATTTTTTACATTGTCTGAATTATTGATGTATTGACTATTTATTATTTGTATTATTATGCGATGTAAATGGCATATAATCGTATTTTTAAACAAAAAACACACTGATCAAATGTGTTAAAACGCATACTATTTATACATATATAGTACATACCGACCGAACTAATTCACCGGACGAGTTTCTACTGCCGTCGTTATTTATATTAATATCAAAAACTCGATAAGATATCGTTTAATCGTTTGCACGTGCCTCGAACAAAATCAATTCGAATTTATTTTTGTGTTCACTTTTCAGTCTCTCGTGAATCACCAAATCGTACACGTTAAGATATTAATTTATTTTATAAGATGCCTCTTATTAAAAACACGCGTATTCGTGTTTGGATAAATGCATATCCAGAGACGTTTACTACTGACGGAATGGTTGCCATAAATATCATCATCATAATTTTTTCATATTGTTTTCATAATTCTTAGTGCATATTTTAACATAGTTTATGCATATTTCTGTATTTTATGCTGCATATTTGCAGGGCCGGCTTTAGATACGATCGACGTGTGCGACGGCACAGGGGTGCCAAAATCAGGGGGGCGCGCAAGATGCGTTAAAATTAGAACACTCTCAAGCACTGGCGGTAAAATTCTTGTACGGTTTGCAGACGAGCGGTGGTGTGGTGGTGGTACTAGGCAATTTATAATCTTGTCGTCGCCGCTCGGGATCTATGTGTTAGTCGTAAATGATTATTAGTGTGAGTGGAGTTCAATGCGGGTACATATTCTCTAACAATCCAGGTAGTCGTACATTTTTATCGCAATAAGAGTTTGTGGAATATTGTATCAGATATTATTATGTTTTCTTGTACAACAGTAACTACTATAAATAATATTATAACTAATCCCAACAAAAACACTACGTCAACTCCGTGTAAAAAAATGCTAAGTAAAATATATATATATATATATATATATATATATATATATATATATATATATATATATATATATATATATGGTGGAATCTAAGTAAATGGTCTAATGAATAAAATGTATGTATAAGTAATTAATTCAAATTTAATAAAAATTGGTTATGTATATTAATTTATAATATGAATTATTTTAACTCAATTTGATCCAATTTTGGTTTACTTGGCCGGAAGATTCAGTCTAAAAAATGTATAGCCAAGTACTAATAGTTTATGTAATAAATAATGAAAGCACCATTACAATAAATACTTTGTTTCCGGCCAAGTAAACCAAAATTGGATCAATTTTAGTTAAAATAATTCATATTATAAATTAATATACATAACCAATTTTTATTAAATTTGAATTAATTACACGCTTAATGAACATCGCCTTATACTTGGCAGAAAATAACATAGCTTTCCGCGGAGTTTCTGATAAACTTTACAGTCCAAATAATGGGAAATATCTTGGTCTTATTCAATTGTTGCCAAGTTTGATCCTATAATGCAAGATCATGTAACTCGAATTTTAAAAAATGAAATTAAGGACCACTATTGTGGAAAAAATATTTTAAATGAACTGATTCAAATAATGGCAGACAAAGTCACTGCTACAATCATATCCAAAGCCCACAAAGCTAAATATTATTCTATCATAGCTGATTGCACTCCTGATGTAAACCACATAGAGCAATTGTCTTTGACTATCAGATTTGTCGATTTATCTAAAGAAAATGTAGATATAAGTGAACATTTTGTTCAATTCACTCCTATAAACGATTCAACTGGAGAAGGGCTGTCTGAAAGTATTTTAAATTTATTAAATATACATAATCTCAAACTGAAAAACTGCAGGGGACAAGGCTATGACAATGGCGCTAATATGAAGGGCAGACATTCTGGTGTCCAAAAGCTGATTATTAACAAAAACCCATTGGCATTTTATATGCCTTGTAGTTGTCACAGCCTCAATTTAGTATTATGTGACGCAGCAAAATCATCGACAAAATCCGTCACTCTATTTGGAGTATTAGGAAGACTATATAATCTTTTCTCCGCATCAGTAAAACGTTGGCAGCTCTTGGTTGACCATCTGAAAAATTTTACTTTAAAACGATTAAGTGATACTCGTTGGGAAGCAAAAGTTAGTAGCGTTAAAGCAGTAAGATATCAAATTGGTGATATGTATGATGCTCTAATTAGTCTTTCTGGAAAGGAAGAAAGGCATGATCCTATTACTTCTCACGAAGCCTTCACATTATCTAATCAGATAAAAGATTTTAGTTTTCTAGTTTCTTTAGTCGTCTGGTATGATATATTATTTCAAATTAATGTGGTCAGTAAATCTATGCAAAAATCAAATTTTGATGTCTGTAATTCAGTTAAGTTGATCGAAGGGTGTTATAACTTTTTAAAAGATTACAAAGTTACTGGTTTTGAAAAAGCTATTTCCACTGCTTCTGAATTAGCTTCCGAACTTGGTTCTGAGCCAGAATTTAAAGATTCTAAGAGAGTAAGATACAAAAAACGACAGTTCCAGTATGAGTGTAGAGACGAGCCTATAACTTCTCCAAAAAAAAAATTTGAAGTTGAATTTTTTAATCCTTTACTAGACACTGCTATTTCATCCATTAAAGAAAGATTTGATATGTTATTAAAACATACAGAAATTTGGGGATTTCTTTATAATTTCAGTAAAATATTTAGCTTTGAAAAGGATGAAATACTAAAATATTGCGCTGATCTCCAAATAGCTTTGACTGATGACACGGCTACGGCGGATATGTGTACGGTCTTCCGCGGAGGGCCGGTCAATAAAAGATAAAAGAAGGTTGACTAGGTGTAGACTGGTCGCTGTGGTGCCTGTACTTCGTACTGGCTGCCATTGCGTACCGTGTCACTGATGGGTTAGAAAGTGATATTGAAGCAGTTTTTCTTTGCGACGAATTAATTAGCATACAACACTTCACCAAAATCAATGATTGCAATTCACCCCTCGATGTACTTAACTTAATTTAAAAAAATCAATTAGAGGATTTATACCCCAATATATGGATTGCATTAAGAATTTTGTTTACCATACCGGTCACAGTCGCAAGCGGAGAAAGAAGTTTCTCCAAACTTAAGTTAATAAAAACCTACCTAAGGTCAACTTATTTCACAAGGCACATTGACATCCCTAGCTACACTAAGTATTGAAAATGCTATTGCTCAAAATTTAGACTTCTCAGAACTAATTAAAGTATTTGCTGATAAAAAAGTGAGAAAAGTGAACTTTCTTTAGATTTTTTGTATATATTTAGTACCTCTGTAACAAAGTTTTTTAATAATAATAAAGTATGTTTTATATTAATAATTACTATACAATAATAAATAATAATAAAACTAAGGAAGTCTATTTTTTTTGAATTTGACTAATCCCCTAATTTTTCCTGTTTAATGTTTAAAAAGAGGGCAAAGTGCGCCGAAATAATTCTTGCACTGGTCGCTGTAAAAGCTAGAGCCGGCCCTGCATATTTGCATGTAAATAAGTATATAATAGAGTATTTTCACTGTATATAATCCGCGGTCTATTTATTATTATTACACCTGATAGTCTATTTACTAATATAATATCGATTAATTACACCTATCGTAGGCGATTCTAGTACAAGAGGGTTTAAGAGTGAATTTTGATATTGACATGAATAATTCATTATGTTCAGAAACCAATTTATTTAATTGAAGGTGACACTCTGGTTGCAAATATCTAGAACAGCATATATCTATTATTGTATGCAGTAAAATATACAAATGCCAAACTTCATTTTTCCTAGGTACCAAATCACCCATAATGAGACCAAATACCTAACTAAACACAACATTTCAGAAGATGACATAATAATACATCCATTTACTAAATTAATTGAACTTATTTTTGGAGGAGTATTTTTACTCTCAGTGACTCCATAATCAAAAATTTCTAATCTATTATTTAAAATGTCAAGTGAAAAAAATTTCAAGTCCATAAGATTCTTGATTATAAGAGCCATATCATATCTGGCAACCCCCTCAGTTAAATCATGCATAAAATCACACACTGAATTTCTAGTAACATGATAGCTTGGGGCATCATTAAAAATATAACTCTCTTTTGATCCTGTCAATGAATAATTATCAGTATTAATATCAGTAGCATAATTTATTTCATTTCTCAGTGTTTCGGAACATTCACTAATCATTTTCTGAAGTTCTACTTTTGGAGACCGACAAATACGACAATAGAAATTTGATGAGAAGCTTTCAACAAATCTCAAAATTGAATTAAGTGCTAAATTGTCACCAAGAACTAAACCTAAAGCAAAATAAATATGATGGATTTCAGAATTTACACATATTGAATTGCCGTTTGTGTCTAATTCAATTAATTCGTCAATAAGAGCTCTATACATTTTATGGTTATTTATTTTATAAGTTCCTCTATCATCTGAGTGGAATAAAAATGCAACAAAAATATTTTCCAAAGATGATAGGTATTCAGGAGGTAAGGCTGGTACTGAATAATATACACAACCCATTTTATGTATCCCTGAATGCGATCCCAAAGGGTTACCCATTTCACAATCATCATAATAAAGAAATAACGGAAAGACAGTCTTATTAGTATGTAAAGACCTTATACTTTTCCAAGTAGTACCATTCAAAAAAGAAGTTAATATATTTGTATTATTAATTGATTCATTAGTATACTTTAGGGCAGTTTCATATATACCAGGAAGCTCAAAAAATGCTTTTAAATTAGTTTTTAATGAGAGCAAATGTGCATGAACAGGAACCATTATCAAACTATCTATTCCAGAAATATGTTTTTTTTCTTTTGTATGGCCAAATACGATAGGTAGTTTTAGGTTTAAAAAAAGAGATTATTAGTTTCAAAATATTTAATTCTTAAATATTCACTTTTAAAATCCATAAATCCATTTTCAAGAACTAAAAACATATCACTTATTTCAGATTTTGCAGAACCATTAATAAGAGGTAAAACAGTATTTTTTAAAACTAATATAATGTCATTTGAAAATAATTGACTGACTTCTTCTATAATAATTTGTATCAATGAACTGGTTATATTTGGTTTTGAATATAAATTAGAAATAAATTTTAAAATATTACTATTTACAACATCTTTAAATGTTCTATGTACATTAGAGTTACATTGATAATTAAAAGTTTTTTTGTCATCAATAGTAGTTTTGATTTCATGTTCGTCTAACTCATTTGGTATTATTATATCAGTTAAAGAATTATTAATATTAACATTAAATTGATAATTATCATTTGTATTACTATCTAAAATATGCAGTGGATACAGAACAATACTGTTGAAATCAATATATTTTCTATTGCACTTACCAAACTTGGCTGTAATTGTTATTAAACAAAATAACATGTCTATAAGACTTGTTAAGATTACAACCATTCTGTTTTGTAACCACTACAATACCTTTTATAATCGATATCGTTATGATTGGTTTTTCCAATAATATAATTTATGTTATTATCATTAATTTAGTTGTTCTTACTATTATTAGTTTAATATAACTGAATCAACTGTGGTGACAACAAGTATATGATAAAAATAGCCAAAATCGCGTTCTTGCTACCAAACAAGATTGTAAACACTACCGAGTACTCGTTACTCAGTGCCCGGCGACCGCTGATTCCCTGTCATTTCATCATTGTCCAGTCCGTTGTTGTCGGTTTCCATTTTACATTATAGTCTTGTGTTACACTTACAAGTGTTGAACTTTATTAAAGTATAGTTTACTCGTAATTAATCCGTATTTCCTACCGCTACGACACGTTTACTTGATCGTTTAAGAATATGGTGGATCTAGATGTAACGGATATGTTATGTGCATGGCAACTTGGGCATTATGTCGAAAAATTCCGTGGTATGTATTAATTATTGATTACCTACTAGGCATTAATATTCAATAATAATAATGGAAATTACATTTTTTTTTTACTTATACTACTTGTTTAATTAAGAAGCACATTTAATAATCTTCTTTATCAAATATAATCAATTAACAATTTACACAAAGCATGCTTTTGTAATACTACAGCACTGCTTTTATTATTAATATTTCATTGCATTAAACTTTAAAATTCGTGAAGCTTTCCATATTAACTGTACTCTTAGAACACGGGGTTGATATTTCTTGCTTGACGATGCTTGATGAAGACATGTTAAAAGAAATTGTGCCTAAAGTTGGTGACAGGGCTAAACTTAAAACAAATATTGCTGAATGGCGAAAAGTTATAGAATTAGCAAGCTGCAGTGAAACTAATTACACGGTATTTATTCTAGACATTTTTTGGGGGGATTAAACAGGTTACTTGGGTATAGAGTATATTATAGTTGCATGTCACCCTTTAAATTACTGCATTTAACGCTTATTTTATTACAAATATTTACTACTAAATAGACAATAGTAACTACTTGCCTATTAGTTATTACCTACTTATCAGCAGAGAGCGAATTTTTAGGTTCTTAAAAGTTTAAATTATGATGCTAAAAAAAACTCAAAATATTCTCTTAAATTAAACTTTAGTACCTATGTAAAATAGGAATGCTAAAAATTTGATTTTTTAAATTAAAATACCTCATAGATTTGTACACACAAAGCTGTACCTGGAACCGATGTTTGAGAGGGATTCTTAAAACCAAATTCTTTTTATTAAGTATATAAAAACTAACATTTAGGTACCTTAATAAAATGTCTATATTATAATAATACAAGTAGATAAATATTTTGTATGCATAACATATGTGATCAATTTATAAATATTTAATTTTAAAATAATATAGGTTGGTAGGTATTAATATTATGTAAAAACCTAAAATCCGCTCTCTACTTATTAGGTATTAAATTTTATAATAATTCATGGATGAATTTCCATTGTTCAGTACTTAATAAAACTAAATTATATAATATTTTTTTAGGACTTGAGTAATTCTCAAATAAATCAATTAGACATTGATGTTTTATCTACGTCACAAAATGATGTATCTGCATTGAACATAGATGTATCATGCATAACACCGGAAACAGAAACAATTTTAAACATTGACGAGGCATCCACATCATCTGCTTATTCATTGCAAAGTACATCAACTGCAACAACAACGTCAACTGATGATATTGCTGTAAAGGTAATCTTGATATCAATTTTTATTACTTTTTAACTTAATTAGTAGTGAGTAAAAATTTTCTAGGGCCCTAAACTTCTGGATATCTTGAAGACTACAACAGAAGGAAGATCAATTTTGTCTGCTTATAAAGATGTCTTGGATAATCCTGGAAGAAGAAAATTGTGTAATTTAATTGTTAGAAGGGAACTACAAGACAATCCAGAAAAACCAGTTAAAACCCAAAGACTGCTCTTCCTTGCCCAAGAAATCACTGAAATTTTTACTAAAGAGCATATTAGTACATATTTTATTCCCTACGTGAACTATGGTAAAATAATAAATTGATTTAATGAATATGATTATTATTTGTAATTATTACAAGGGTGTTCATGTTTTCATCACAAAAGGTCCATTTTTAAAGAAAGCGGCGAAAGGAAAGTTATTGGATTGCTTTAACAATCGTAAACGAGAATACAAAAAATCTGGTCTAATTGTTGGTACTCAAAGACAAAGATCAAGTATTGGGTCAAAATCTGTGTTACTTTTGTCTCCTAGTCATTCTAATATTAGTAAGTTTGTATTTAAAATTATTTTGCAAATATGATATAAATATATTGTAGGGTTGGGTAAATTTATGTATAAAAGTTTTATACACCATGATGTACCTATTATACATTTATAGGTATATATGTATTAAATGTTTAAATTGTTATTTCTATTTTTTTTCATGAATTCCAACTGTATAAATAATAATTGTTCTTACTGTAATTTGAATAACTATTTAAAATTTAATAACACATTTTGTATTGTTTATGTGATTATTAAATATTGTACCTAAAAATGATGTATATTATTTATGATCTTTAGTATGTAATGTATACAAATTTTTTTTTTTTATTAAATAATACATTTATTATTTATACCTATTTTGCTTTGTTTATTTATTTAAAAAAAAGGTAATACTATTTTATTTTCAGTACCCAGAAATGCTAGTACTTATTACTACAAAACTCAACTGTAGTCTTAACACAATATTCTGTAACACCTTTATGCTAGCTGTGGTAGGTCTAACCGAAATGATAAAGTTGAACTTAATAAAAGTATTGTAGTAGCTAAAGACTGAACTGTAACAAACACTAGACTATACACGGTTGCATTTACAATTAAATGTTTTTATCAACCAAACCAATAGGCGTCTACAACAAATCTCATTTGTGTAAATACATACATGTATTGTACGGTCTTTAAAAACAAATAGTTGTGTTAAAAATCTGTTTGGTAATCACTATATTCGTAATACTTATATACAACCATAGAACATTATAGAAGCGACACTCTACTGATTTCCTTTGTTCTGGCAAAATATTTTTCATTGACCTTGAAATCAGCTGATCGTATTATCACTGAGAAAGTGAGAAGTAATCAATGGAATTATGAAAAATGTGGCATGTGCCATAGAACATTGCTGATGTGCTTGAAATTCAAGCTTTGAAATTTGAATGGTTGTAGGAACTAGGAAGTATGGAATGAATGATGTGTTGAGTTTTGACAGGTAATATTATAATATTTACCTAAATAAAACAAAAAATAATTGTTTATTTAATTTTTTTATATAATACAATAATCGTCAATTTCTATACATTTAATTAATATTAATCTATACATATAAACATTTTGTATATATTATACAATATTATATAATTATTATTAACTAAACTTAACAACACAATTTTAGGAACTAAAAGAAATAGGTATTACAAGTTGGAAAGAATTTTAATTTTTCTATTTCTTTTTTTACTTGGGAGGCATAAATTTCTATTTGTTCTTGTTAGTGTAGTATATATACGGAATCTGATAAAAAGGTTTAAAAGGTAATCTTTTGGAAATAGTAGGCAAGGATGTTCAAAATACACATTACTATTCATACATTGTTTGATTTGCTGTCCAACATTGGGTAAAATTGCTAAATTATCAAATTTGTTTATGAAGATTTGATCAAGATCAAAAATAAATTGATAAAAAGTTGAATCTGGCATTATTAAAGATGAGAACATAGAAGTGGGATCACGTTCATATGCTTTGAAGTAGCTAAACAAATTTTCACGGGATAACGTTGTAAACAATGATTTATAAGTTGTACCTATTACATATATATTAATGAATAATATACTTATAAATAATTATATTAATAAACGAGTAACATGTTTGGCTCAATTTTAAGTATTGATTAAAGATTTGTATGAAACATTATTTCTCACACCACCTGTATTTCACTCACACGGTGTTTCACTTGAAGTTAGTTCAATATAAACTATGATTTTTAAGTAGCAATTAGTACATCCTTGGAAGGGATATATTTTGTAAAATTATACTTTTAGGTATATTTAAATTTTCATTCGCGGGCACGCGGCATTCTGATTTCTGTGCCATTTCACGACAGAATAAACGTTACTAACTTCAAGGCGGGGCCTCTAGCCACGTTACTAACTTCAAAGCGGAGCCTCTAGAATTTTGTAAACAAACGAGAGTGTCGCTTCTATAATGTTCTATGATACAACTTAAATTAGCTGTAACCACTACATAACTTAGTTAACCAAACAGAAATAGTAATTTTAACCAAACATATTGTTGTCATGGGAGCAACGGAAATTTCTGGTAGTAGCAATCATATTCTGGTACTCATTACTATTTTTTTTTTTCCGTGTGATTTCTTTTTAAATGTTGCCTAAATTTTTCTAATCCAATTAAATCTCTAAAACAATTATGTTGTTTACATGTAAACTTAGACAGGGATCCTACATCATGATAAACTTTTAAATGCCAAATATAATGATTAATTGTTGAAAATGTATTCTCGGAGCATAAAAAACAATTGAACATTTTACATATGCCTATTTAAAATTACAAACTATTAAATTGAGATACTATAGATGATGCAATAGCAGTAGACTTATCAAATTCTGTTCTAAATTTATACACTTGTAATTGAATAACCATCCACATATCACAGCATTCTTTAGGATAAGCACGATGCAATGAAACATATGTTTTGAAACAGGCATCTACAGCTCTAATAGGACAATCGAATGACCACAGTTGTTCATTTAGTCTGACATACGAAGAGTGAATAGAACTTAGGTCTTGTCCAACCAAAATTACATATGGTTGAATAGTTGTTCCAAACTGGCTGTACTTAATACGCCTTTTTTCAAATTATTCTTTTAAGCCAGTTAAATTCTAAAAAATTGAATTAAACAAAATGGATTAATTTAAAAGCATATTACTTTTTATACTCATATTTAAATTTATTTAATTGAGTTTGACAACCAATGATATTAACATTAATAAATTCACAAAATTAGGATAAAATTCACTAAACTAGATATTACATAATTGTTTAAATAATACCTGTGCCAGTTGAATAAATAATTAAATTAATTATTCAAACAATTTAAAGTTCAAATAGATAGGATACCCGCAAGGTCATATTTAAGGAAACAACATTAATGATAATTATTTAAACTATAAAAAGGTATTTAACTTTTTAATTTACTTTTTACATTCTATAATTTATCATTGACCAATACCTATATATTTTCAATAATTGTTAAATGCACAAACAAAATGTATTTAATTAACTTATTTACATTACAAAAGAGGAATTTACAATCACATGTCTTCATCTCTCAAACATAATTGACCCAATATTGTGTCGTTAGCTTTAATGTAAAGTAAACTCACCTATTATTGAACTTAAAAATATATTGGTTTATTTTAAATTTCTAAGTGAGTTATGATAATTTTCAAACTATTTTACTTGCTCGAAAAAAAAAATTAAAATAAGAAAGAATTATACTTTCATTATAAATAATTAATAACAAATGTATGCTAATTTGATTATTAAAATTAAAAAATAAACACAAGTATTGAAAAAGTTAAGAAGAAGTTGTCTTCCTAGACCCTTGTAGGTGGTACCCTATTAACTTATAAATAAAATATCATTATAATAAAAACTAAATGATAATGATGTCTTTTAACTAATAATTAAATATATTTACCGTGATATGTGTAACAAAACTAGCTGCTGATTCTTCAAATGAAGGTTTCCAATTTTTAACATTATTTGAACTTTTAATTTGGGTTTTAGTTGGTATGAAGTAAGGCAAAAGTAATAATTTTATGATTTCACATAATTTGGAATCTAAAACAATACAAATATTACAATGAAAACTTATTCTATACTAAAAAATATGATGCATAGATGTTTATTATATTTTATTATATATTCTTACTTCCATTGATTTCAGAACTATCCAACAGTACTAGCATGGAACGGGCGTATTTGTCCTTAATTGACCCCCTTCTTAAAGTTACTAGAAACTTAGAGAACGTTGACCAAGCATAATAAAATGAATCCCAGTTTTCAAAAAGCTGGTATGTTTCTAAATAGCCAATTTTGAAGTCTTCATTAACCTAAAGTTTGAATATTATTGAAATAAATTTTTGAGACAAAAATTAATAACATGAATATAAATTCTAACAAGAAAATATCCATTCGGACTTTGGATTAATGGCCACGCTTCAAATATTGCAGCTGACAAATCACGAGACAAATTCTGAACATCAGCTTTACGGATATGATACGTTAATTTCCATTTTTCAATCAAAGAAGTATCAAATGGTACTGATAAACCTTCATTTTTCTACCATATTTTTGAAAGTTCAATATTTTCTGGGAAAAATGAACCAAATTAGGAAATACACAACATTTAAAATACTTTATTTTAATACCAGGAAAAGATTGTAGGGAAATCGGTACTTACGTCTTTCATCACACGTTCAAAATCTATTGCCCCCAAACTTCTCAGTTTCCTACCCACATTTTTCCAACTTTCCACTAACTTTTCTTTGCTATGAGTTTGGCTAGGACCTGTGTGCCTGGCTGGTATGAAGTAAATGATCTATACAAAACATAGGCACGTAATGAAACTGAATGTATTTAGAAAGATTTTTTTTTTTTTTTTTAATAGTTAGTACCTATAAATAAATTTGTAAAACAGTTAAGACTAAAACTTGTTTGATTACTTATGTAAAAAATTATTTTTGCAATTGTATTTGTATTTGTATTTGTATTTATTTATTTTTTTGCAAACAAACAATTTAACATCACATAGTTTATTAACGTATTATAAGTAATAATTTATATGCATTATAATTTATACTTAAATAAAATGTGTTATTTTCATCATTTATTTCATAGTAGTTACCTATTATTTAATTTAACTTTAAATTAATTGGTTATTGAATAAAATAATGTATGTGCATAAAGATAAAATGATTCTCATACACTTAAGTTAAAATTAAATACCTATAAACATTAAAAGATAGGTACCTACATTTTATATCATTAAAACACAAAGAGAACCAAACATAATATAATATAATATAAGGATAAACATTTAATACATCTTATACCTGTTCTTCCTTTGGAAATATCTCAACGATTAAACTTGATATTTTTCTAAAGTAGAAATCACTTCCTCTATATAAACATAAAAAAAAAAATTCAATTTAAATATTTTAGTTTAAAGTAGCAATATATGGGTCAATAAATGATTGTTAACAAACATTTTTTTTTAAAATCAGGTCAGAAACTTAATAATAATATCAACAATTTAAGTACTTACCTATATTGTTCTTGAAATAAATTATTTATTATAAGTTTGGTCAAACAATTTTGACTATCGTCTGAGAGGTAACCATTAATTTTATTGTCAGCCAATATACATCTACCATCATTTGTAGTATGTAATAAATCAAGTAACGTCTAAAATATAAAGCAAAGTAATATAGGTAGGTACAAAGATATCTATTGGTTATTAAAAAGGCATCTACTATAAGATTATGGTGTCAATGGTGTACATCAGGCCTCCGAATAAAAATGTTTACCACCTTAAAATGCTATTTAAAACATTTTAACAGGGAATAATACATCTAATTCAAATAAATGTTTTATGTACCTAAAAATTAAATAGTTAAAAAGATTATTTTAATTTAAAAAGTACCTTTTATTTTTGGATTCTCATTCATTTAAATATGAACATAACTTAATTATTTTTACCTAACATGAATCGAAGAATTACATTTTCTTTTTAAAAGTTAATTTATTTTGTTTTCAGTTTAATATTATTTTATTAGGTACGTTTGAATTGATACTTTTCATTTTCATGTAAAAAAATATTTTGTTTTATGTTTGATCTGAATTATTTTAAGTTAAAATAATTAAATAAGTACTAATAGCTAATAGCTAATGTTTAACTTCCCTTTGATTTTAATAATTATTAGACATAAAGATTAATAATAATAAACATAAAACCTAGTGTAATATCTTTATAGTGAATTAATGCATTTAAGTATAATTATTTTAATTGTATACCTATATACCTACCAACATATAAAATTAGGTATCAAGTATATGTACCTACATACAATATTTAAATAAAAATGTGAAATTAAATTTTTTTAGTTAAATGTTATGAAAATGTAATTACCTAAATAATATTTTAAATACCTAACGTAGGCTTGCAATGAAAATTGGTATCATTTAGAAATGTATTAATTAAGGGTACAAATAGGTACAATATATTTGTGTAGTTAGAGGTTATAGGTTAGGACTTAAATAATAAATTATCGTCAATAGGAGTTAATGAAATTTTAAGAGTTCTATAGTTAAATATATAAATATTAGATATATCTATTTAGTGTCTCTAAATTTATCACATTTGAAAGATTTGTTCTGTGTGTTCGAAAACGTTCATAAAATGCATCTAACACTACAATTGCGATTTGAGTGCCCATTCAATAAGGTGACACAATGCCAGGTTTGATTGAGTGTACTGTGTGTTCGAAAGTACAAAAACATAACAGGACTGACTGTTGCGACACATGCTATGCACGACAATGCGTGACACCTTGAGTTTCTGTGTGTTCGAAAACGTTCACTCGAAAAGACTATCTGACACTACACATGCGATGCCACACAGGTGAAAAGCCATTTGAGTGTACTGTGTGTGCGAAAATGTTCACTCTAAAAAACAATCTGACACAACACATGCGACGCCACACAGGTGAAAAGCCATTTGAGTGTTCTGTGTGTTCGAAAACGTTCACTCGAAAAGACTATCTGACACTACACATGCGATACCACGCGGGTGAGAAGCCATTTGAGTGTTCTGTGTGTTTAAAAACGTTCACTCAAAAAGGCTATCTAACACTACACATGCGATGCCACACAGGTGAAAAGCCATATGAGTGTACTGTGTGTGCGAAAATGTTCGCTCGAAAAGACCATCTGACACTACACATGCGATACCACACGGGTGAGAAGCCATTTGAGTGTACTGTGTGTACGAAAACGTTCACTCAAAACAGTATTCTGACACGACATATGCGACGCCACACAGGTGAATAGCCATTTGAGTGTTCTGTGTGTTCGAAAACGTTCACTCAAAAAGGCAATCTAACACGACACATGCGATGCCACACAGGTGAAAAACAGTTGGATTTTTCTAGCAGAACCTGAACGCTCGATAGTCCAGTATTTCATCATGTCAACACTAAACTTAACGATGATTCAATTCGACCACGCCTATTCGCGTGCAATTGTTGACTTAGTATTTTCGCCCCCTTTTTTTGATAATGTGTTATGTTAATAAATTGGTTATGTATAAAAATAAACAAAATAATACTTTTGTAGCATATTTTAAATTATTTTATATTCTGAGTGGAGAGATGAGTTTATTGATTTTAAAATAACGTTTATTATTATTACTATTAGAAACACATTTTTGGGTAGAAAATTGGGTCCAACATATACATCGAGTTACTCAATAAATTAGAAGTTGGTGTTATTGTTCCTATGAAAAGATATTTGCTCTATTGTTTTTTTCAAAAAATATGAATTATTGAGTAAATATTGTAAAATATTTAATAGACGAGTTCTTTATTGAATCGATTTTAGTTATTTAGTCACTAAATTTGCTAAAATACGGAAACTTTTGCCATGTATCAATCATATGTCACTGTGAAAAGTTGGCGAAAATTTCAAAAAAAGTTCACTAAACGGAAAAAATAACTTTTGTATACAGCCAAAATACTGCTGGTATAACCAGAATATTTGGTTGCGCTCGTGACAACAAAACTTTCTGTTACCTTTACAATGTATTTATGTAAACTGGTTTTGATAGTGGTAACAGAACCTTTTATAATTGGTAAGTAATTAAGTTTGATAAAAGTTACCAAACATTCTGGAACGATAACAACAACCGTTTGTTGATATTAACAGATCGTTGGGTAATCCAAACACTGCTCTTTGGTAAAAGATATTCTAATTAATAGCAATTTCTGCAATAGTGTAAATATGTAACTATGTAAATCATTGCAATTGATGGTAAAAATGGACCTGTGGATTTTATACGAAAAAAAGTCGGAACGGTGGAATTCACATTCACCCACTTTTTTATATTATATTGTCATTTATGGGTACAATATAAACCATTTGTAAGAATCAATTGAATGAGACCACGAATTTGTTCTACAATAGTGGTGGATTCAACGGTCGGGCAAATAAGCCCGACCGAGTGCTCTGCACTGACTTATCTCAAAAATTTGATTTATATAGATTTATAAATTTAAGTAACGTTATTCGTTTCTCAAAAACGATTTTCATCACCCGGCCTTTATCGTTTGACCAATTGATTTAAAGAATCACTTTTTATCTAAGATTTAAATCTAATATTACAATCCAACAGACTACAAAAACGAAAATTTCGACCGGGCTTTTTACTTCAATCTACCACAGTTCGATAATGCTGCAATTAATGCGTGGAAAATATCAGAGTCTACGGTTACAATCACAATAAGGCATTTCATCGTTTTAAATCTGATGAAAATTTGAATAAAAGCGTACAACCATAATATTATAAACTGTGATACTGTGTTGAATAACAGATTAATATATAATTATTATTCAGTTATCTGATCAGATCAAAAAAGTATCCACTTATTATCTGCGCTGAAATTGTTAAACACAATATAGGTACCAGTGTGTCTGTCGGAAAAACGAATGGAAACGTCATCTGCAGACCGTTATTAAATGTAATTTTTTTCATAAGTCATATACTAATAAAGAAATTTAAATATTATAAATTTTCTTTGTCAAAAACATTGTTCGACATATGTTATTACGTAACACTATTGATTACCAATTAAAAAAAACTCTACCTAGGGACGTGGGGGTGTCACCGTTTTCTGCCAAAAACGACCATTCCGTTTTCCGCCAATACTGTTTTCCGCCAAATTAGAAAAACCGTCAATCCTTTTTCCGCCAGTTATAAATTATAAGATTTTAAAGTTTGAGAACCCTTTTACGTTGATAATATTAATAGTATTTTTTTTTTTTAATAAAGATATTTTACTTTAAAAAAAATTATTATTATTATTATTCAATATTTCAGTATCAACATTTTTTTTTGTGAATACTTTTGCCTTACATGATTTATTATTACACCTCCAACGTACTTTATTTACTCCTTCATATGCTTTGCGAAATTTAAAATTATTTATTATAATTTGTGGATTGTCGCGATTACTACTTATTATTTTCACGGACATGGCTGTAGCTTGTCTTAGTTAACGCACATCACAAACTAATCGGTGATCGCTAATCAATACTGTTATTACCGACAGTTGAACAAATTGCAGTACGCTATCTGCAGATTATATATTTTATTTATATATTTTCTATATAGATAAAGACGTGGGTAAAAACGTGTAATACTCAATAAAAAAAAAATATTATTAAATATCATATTATCATTAAATATCAACGTAAAAGGATTCTCAAACTTTAAAATCTTTTAATTTATAACTGGCGGAAAAAGGAATGACGGTTTTTCTAATTTGGCGGAAAACGGTATTGGCGGAAAACGGAAAGGTAATTTTTGGCGGAATTTGGTGACACCCGGACGTAGGTATCCTTAAAAATTAACAATAAACAATTGTTGAAAAATTAAAAATCGATTATTATTTTTAAAAACTATTTGTAATGTAAACATTACATATCCGAAAAAATGTTCAAAATATTGAACGTTTGTAATTGTTTCATAGGTATTAATACTCCTTGTTATGGGACGTTGTGTTCGAAAATAACTTTAAGTTCATATTTAAAAATATAATTATCATATTATATAGAACTATAATTGTGATACTTTTAGTATCTATAAAAAAAACGCTAATTCATAGGAGTGGTAGTACTGTGTTTTGTTTTTGAACAGCCAATGACAAACAACAAACCAATACACACGCGCTTCTTATGAATTTTGGAGACTAATTTCACAAAATAGCTGTGTTGTCGTGTTGATATTAACAGAATGATTTGTTGACATTGATTAGCCTATAAAAAAAAATTAGCTAACATTTTAATTATTGTAATTATTATTTTTTTTTTTTACAACTGCTTGATTCATTATAAATCTCTTAGAAAAAAATAAAACTCCCAGTTAAATTTACTGTCTCCGAAAAAGTGCTGCCCGGGGCAATAGCCCTCCTGGCCTCCCCCCTAAATACGTCTCTGGTCGTACGAAAGTTCGATATTACGGATGACGTGTTCAATCGTGATCGTGTATAATATTCGTTGCATATGAAATATTAAACATTTTTCTCTGTGCTTGGTTAGGTTCCTTGAAATTTTTCCTAAGGAATTACACACTTCTTAATTTTTTCCAGAAACGGGTTGTAGCGTTAACGGTTTTCATAATATTTTGGCGGTAACGGTATACATTGAAGTGGTTATTCGTTGTTAAGTGGAAGAAATTTGAGATGAACAGAGACAGTTTTTGTTTAAATACATTCTACATGTAATATTACTATATTTGTGGTACACCACTATTACTTTATGGATTCTTCGAATACGAACGTCCAGCACATTATCAAATAAATGTTGAATATCGAAAACGATTTATATGTAAAATATCGATATCATTTCTTTTTGTGTAACCATTAATTCAATCATGTCGATATTACTCATGTGTTTATTTTGTTTGGAAAACAGTTTGTAATATATTTTAGAACATAAAAAATATCCTTGAAAATAGAATTTTATCTCCGTGCATTGATTATGTTTACGAATGGCGTTTTAATTGTATTGAATATCGGAAATGATTTTATATGTGTAATGTTTCGTTCTGTCTACTGCGTGAATAGATCAGAATAGTCGTTGATGAATTTGTTTCGCCTAAAACCATATAGGTAATCGATAGACTTTGAAAGTGTTGATTTAATGATAAACACATACCGAAAATTATTTACTCTTCTTTATTTGCTGTTGAAAAAAAACTCGGCCACCATTCAATCATTGATAATACAATAATCTAGACACATTAAAGAATTTTCTACATCAGCATTGAATACTCTATTAATTACAATAATTAATGATCACCGCTAATGATCATATATAGAAATGTCCAAATATAGGTTATAATTAGGGCTCGAATTTATATGTATTAAAAAACCGAAATGTGTAAATACGTGTGTAATAAAAAATTAATGTACGGAAGGTTATAAAAAATAATACCAAAAAAATAATTAAACATTTCTTTATGAATGACAACAAAATGAGAATTGAAAAATTAAGACAATTGAACTGAAATCATTATAAAATTGAAACTTATTCTTCTTGAAGTTGATAGCAAAGCGATGTCATATACTCAATATGAAGGAGGCATGAATTTAACAATGTCGTTTATAATTTGGGTAAATATGCAGATGGTTTTTTTATGTTTTTGTCGCCAAAGAAATTCACTGATGTAACATTGATCGATGGGTTCCCGAATGTTTTTTATTTCGTTCTTTAGCAGATCGCCACAAACGCTCAATATTTTGTGTGTGTGCCCCGGTATCTGGGTATAGTCGATCAAGGAACTGAGTTTTGGCAATGAAACGTGGTAATATTGAGATAAATGTAATTGGGTACGATAACGGAATCGGTATATCCCGACTGCCGCCGCCACCTGTCGGCCGACCGTTGGGGTACGATAACCGAAAAGTACCCATTTCATTTCAGACGTAAAATTAATTTTTTTTTCTTCTGTGGGAGGGGGGTGGTCGAGACCAGATAACCACCCCGTAAATACGCCACTGTATTTACGTATAAATCGGAGCCATAGTCATAAAGATTTTATTACAACGCGGCGAAAGACGCTCGCCTATACACGTGGTTTTACTTTTCCATTAGCGCTGTTATTTTTTCGGTGTCTTGTTGTCGGCGGTACCCGCACGTGCAGGCCTTTCATGCGCCGTCTCGCCAGGTAGATGCGTCATTGTCGACCGTTACTCGAGACCTTCACTAACCGTCCGGTTTACATTGACTGCGAGAACAAACGAAAAGATCGCGTGTGCTATTTCATAGCGGTCGGCCCTGTACAGGACGACCGCAATTGTTTGTGCAGGAAAAGGTGAGTTCGTCCCTGTTATAAAACACTATTGCCTATGAGCACGAGAATTGACGTGTTTTAACGAATACGACAATAACGACGATAAATCGAATATACGGGTGTCCGCCTAGGTATACCTTTATTAAAATTAATACGCGACAAAAAAAAAAATTATATGATAATATGATGTTTAAATGTATGTAAGAAAACACAAAAAAAAAAACAACACGTTCATGCGGCGTTAGGTGAATTGCGTCCCGTTTCCATAAAACTAGGTGAATTGCATCCCTGTTGTAATTTAATACTAGGTGAATTGCGTCCCTGTTATATTTTAATACTAGGTGAATTGCGTCCCTGTTATATTTTAATACTAGGTATGTAACAAATACATAAAATGTACTAAGTAATATATTAGTTGAAATATAATTTACAAATTAAATTAAAAAAATCCTATAAGTATGTATACAATACATTTCATACTAACATTAATAACATTTGTAGGACAATTATTTAATTAATCGTCAATTATTTATGTAAAAAATGATAAAATTATTGTAAAAGTATATTAAACTGGTAAAAATTTAAATGAAACGGCTTTGGTTTTCAAATCTGGTCAGTAATTTATTATTATATTCAATCATTTTTTCTCCAATATAATTTTCTTTTTCGATAATTTGACACGTGATTTTCTTTGTCCATTACTACGTATTTTTCTGTATATTACGGATTGAATATTTTTTATAAAATCAATAAAACTGTAATTATTTGGATGACTAGAGATAAATAGATTATTTAATTTAGAGTGGAATGCCTCACAACTGTTGGTTGTCCGATTTGTTGTTGGTGTTAATTCAGCCCGGAGATTTGGTGGAAAACTTGCATCTTTTGTAATGTAAGTTTTAAATATGTAATCTATCTTCTAACATTTCAAAAAGTATCGAGGACGCCATTCACCTATGCGGAAAAAATATTGGGGATGCAATTCAACTATTCGAAAAAAATATCGGGGACGCAATTCACATATCTGTGAATTAACATTTTTTTGGGGGGACGCAATTCACCGAACCCGGTTCATGCACGCGGCAACGACAGACGAAAGCTGTACGGCGGTGACCCCGCAGCGGAACCGTTCCAACACCACCGTGCCCCTCGGTCGGGATTAGGACGACGTCCCGTGACGTCAGCCGATAATACCCGAAACACATATTTCGGGTAAGGGTACGCCCCCCCCACTATAGAGTTGACTAAACGATGCACAAAAACGCGAAACGACGAAAAATCTGAATAGTTAGCCATGCTCGTGTGTGTGTGTGTGTGATATTTTACAGTGGTCGGCTTTGTAGTAGACGACCGCAACGGTACGTGCAGGTAAAGGCGACCGTGTTCGTGTTATAAAACGATATTGCCCATGAGCACGAGAATCGGTACGTTTTAACGAATATGACGATGACGGTGATAAATCTAATTTACGGGCACCCATGTATACCTTATATTTTGAAAATATAAACTTATTGTCATCAATTACATGGAAAATTTTGAAACACTTAAACACTATAGGTACATCATTAGCCCTTAGCCCCCCCCTTTTGGATGGATGCGGGCCTGTGTATAATTATTATAAAGTAAGATCATACCAATATAGGTAAACCTATGTAAAGTAGTGTTATTCGTGATTTTAATATATGTTGCGACGTTTACGTATACACTACGTACATCAGTGGTGCGCAACCTGGGGATCGCCAGTAATGTCTACAATGCAAGCTCAGGCCTCTCATTAAAATAATTAAATAGTAATTTTATAATTTTAAAAATATTAAAATTTTGATTATCATTATAATAATACATTTTTTAATTTTAGATTTTGTAAAACTTTAATTTTGTATTTTTTTTTTCATATTTTGATTAATTAAATTAAAGAAATATTATAATTGCCTGAAATTAGCGATTTAATGAATATGAATAAAATGTGTGTATACATTAAGACTATCAAGTAAATATATTATAGACTTACATAATGTTGGTAGGGAGGGGGTCGTATTATAAAAATAAATCATTTTGGGGGGTCGTGGATCAAAAAAAGGTTGCGCACCACTGACGTACATGATACAAAGGTAAAGACTGACAACACTGCTATTACACAGTGGCGGATCCAAGGAGGGGCGGTTATGGAGTAAATATCCCTCCCACATGAGCTTTTTTTTTTTTGTACCTAATAATGTACTATTCTATCGAATATGACTTGATTTATTATCGGAAACATTTTAATTCCTCCCCTTTTGATAATTTCTGGATCCGCCACTGCTATTACGGTGTATTATCAATACTTGATATAAATATTTAGGCATACCCGTGTAAAATGTCAATTCACGTAGAATGTAGCTGTTATACACTGCAGCTTCACTTACGATCTATATCAGTGGCGTATTCATTCAGGGGTCATTTTTTTTATCCCCCCCCCCTCAAGATTTGAGATGAATACTTTTTTTTTATTTAAATCTAAATTTATTTTAGCGCTGTGCCTCTTTGACACTGGTAAATAGTAATTTGTGAAATATATCGATTTTTTGACTACCAAGCTGTGGACGAATTATCTAAAAAATCTAGGAAACTAAATTTTGTTATATAAAATAAATTTTATTTATGATTTTGTATATAATGATCGACAACTTATCGAGAATTAATGAATTGTCGTAATATTTTATGATAGTACTTTTTCGTCAAATTGATTATCGATATTTCAACCACTACGATTTGAAATCCGGGAATTTAACCGTCCGAAACACTTTTTCGAGACTCAAAGCGGAAAATCGGTAGAGTACCGGAAATTCCGGGATGTCTGGCAACCCTATTTTAAAGGGGTTTCAATGGTTATAATGATAAACTGATGGTGATGTGAAAGTTGAAAATTCAAATTTCAATGACTTAATCCAATTTTAGACCCAGACAGGTACGTGGCTTTAATTTTCTTCTTTAATTTTTTCTTTTGACCATATTATCCACGTCATCTCTGTCCCCCAGCAGCCAGCCCACCCCGTAGATTTACACCCCTCGTATATAGCTGTTGCATTGGAAAATATGTAGTATATTATAAAGCAAAAAAACAAGAGATGAGAAAGAAATAAGAACGCAATGAAGATATAATTCATTACAGTATACCAATTACATTACACAGTTATCGGGGTAGGTTATTATTTATAATAAGTAATTTATAAAATACACGTCAAATGATACGGAGGCTTTACAAATGGATCACTGAGTAAAAATGAACTGTTGGACCCATTTTTCCTTGAAATGCATTTGACCTTTAATGGTCTGGGTATATTAATTTTCTATATACTTATACCGAATTGAATACAGTCCATGTGATGCCCATGAAATATCTTTAGAAAACATGTATCATTCGAAAAATCAGTGGAATTTGACCTTTTTTCTTTACAACTGGCATACAATGAAATGAGGTTCTCTTCGTGTACGTGACGCTTCTTTTACTGCGCCTATATACGATATTGAGATGTAGAGTAATAAATATTATTTGTCGGCCGTAATTCTATAGCCCATAGAATTCAAACGGTACATCACATGTGGCGAAGTTATATTCAACTATGAGAAATATTTGAAAACATTTATAAGACACATCTCAGTGTGAACAAATATGAATCGAATACGAAGGAACCGTAATAAATAACTGTCTTGACTTAAATTAAATAAAGGTACATCGCTACACAGAAATATGAAATGAAAAGGACCGAAAACGTGATCGACTATTGAAATTCGTGTCTATTCAATTTCATTTTTATAGAAATTAAATTTCTCTGTAAATTCAATACTGCAGACCACATGGTATCGAATTGAATAGGACGCCAACGTGCAGGTGGCATCAACCACATATATAATATGTTCTGTTTTCCTAAATATTAATTCCATGCATTTTCGGGCGGTTTGCGTTTGGGCGAATTGCCTTTTGACTCGTACAATAAAAGTAATGTGTTTGGGCGAGACAATATATTTTTTTTATTCCTGTATTTTGTGATCGAGATATCGTTATTACTAAACAAATGATTGACGTGCAGTGAGGACGGTGCGACACAATATAAAAGATAAAATTGTAATGATTATAAGATAAAAATCTTATTCTATAGGGAATTTTATATCAATCTAGATATGGCTCAGTCTTATTGCAGGTCGGCAGTATATATCATATTTTCAAATATCAGTTCACTTTGGACATTGAAAACGTTTGTATAGCTTTTATTATAGAATTCGACGAAAAGTCATATTAGAAAAACAAAAATATTTAAAAACATGCTGGGATAAGTATATATGAGGTGAAATTAAGCTCTTAGAGTATATACAACGTATGGGAGTAAAATTCCCAGGAAAAAAAAATTAATAAACAAAAAACAAATATATTTTTTCAATTTTAATTTAATTTTAACTTAATTAAAAAAAAATCTGAATCATTTCAATTTTTAATTACACGTGCACACCCATAAATAAACAATCCATTTTTAATCATACCCGTGGAATTCACGGACAGTCCCAAGTCTGTCAAAATGAGAGAGAAAATGGATTCATAAAATACAGCATCTCAGGGTATTAAAAATAAATAATAAAAAAATGGTCGCCCAAACGCATTATGCTAAATTGCCCAAACACATTGGAATTTTTAAAAATTCGCCCAAACGCATGACGCTCGCATTTTTTCCAACAGGGACTGCACTGAGGGCAAGGGGTGTAAAAAAAATTGTTACTCGTGAAGTACAACAATTAATTTTACGAGTAGGTACATAATATTATACTCGTGATTAATGGTACAATGATTGTCGGAGAGTCACCGAGTGCTCTAGTCGTGCGAGATCGACTTCATGTAAAAAAACCTCAAATTTTTTAACTGACATGAAAAATGTCAGGGGGGAAATTGCCCCCACCGCTCCCCCTCCGGGCGTCCATGCCGGACTATGTGAACACCCATAGACTACATGATCCATATTGTGAATTTTTTCCACTTTTTAATAAAAATAATAATAATTTAGTCGGTGGAGTTGAATATTTTTTGAAATTGTGGCGATATGTAATCACAATCAACTGATCAATACCGCTTAAAAACGACCGGTATAGATTTTTTAGAATTGAAAACCGTGTGCCACAAGATTTTTTCTATGGATAGTTTCTTCTTAGAACAACTATATAGAGATATTAAAAAAATTATGAGATTCTACGAAAGTGCGATAACTCGGTTACGCGTCGAATAACTGTATTGTTACTATTTTAGTGGCGGTAAATATATAAGTTTAAACTTGATTGTTCGTGAAAACAAAATCACACAAAATAAGAATAATAAAAACAGACTTCGATCAATTATTGGAAACGCGTACTGCAGCCGACACCGAGAATATTTCACGCCGAAGTATATTTGAAACAACATAGCGAGAAAAAAATAGAAATAACTTCAACGAACCCCGGTTGATAAAAAAGAGCCTGTTATTTTATATACACAATGTTATACATATGAAACATTATATTATTGGTTTATAAAGTGTGTAGGTAGGTATTTACAGATAGTACAGGCGTACAGAGTACACTTTGAACACAATGCTTTTTCTAACTTTTACCGTTCGTTTCGATGTTGGTTTTTAAAGTTTGCCGGTGAGAAGTTATTTGAATGCGAAAAATCGTATTTTCGATTTACGATCAACTCATACCAACCGACAACGGTCGTATTACTATCACCATCGTAATTGATAAGTTTCCTAAAATCTACATCGGGACACACCCAGTACCTGTACTGATAATAATAATCATATTTATTTATTACGTATTTTGCAATTTTTGTCGACTTACAAATTTGAAAAATAAATTTTTGTTGGCCGGTTCGTAAACAAGTCAACGGGTTTCAAGTAAACGGTTACAAACGGGCACAAACATATGTTCCACAACAATAGAGCGATTCGCGCCAGTTTTCTTCATGTCAACCTTCGTTATATATTTTGTACGTATGTCGTGTATATCAGTTGACATGGGTTCCACTATGGAATTTGATTATTTGAAAATACATTCGAACACACCGACCACTATAACCGGGTAATTAAGATTGTTCGACATTAGACTTGTGATTCTAAATGGAAAATACCAGTGAACACTAATGAACTATATATAATATGACGATACGCCTTCAAAACATTTAGCAGCGTGGATTACACTTTGAATTCTTGTGTCACCACATTTCCCATCATGGTAGCGAGCATGTGAAAGCCCGTGATTGTATAAATATTAAAAATTAAAACTTTATCCAACGTTGAATAATATTGTTGTAAACTGAAAATTTTGTTATTATAGATTTATTATTATTGTAAAAAGACTATTTAAATTTTTAATTGTAAATTTTAAATGTTTTAATTTTCAACGTTTACAAAATATTTAAGAATAAAGCTCGTGTCGCATCCGTTCGGTTCGGCCGAGCGCATTAAAATGGATAACGATCCTCGATTTGCTGTCCAACTTTGAGATGATAGGAAATTTTTGATTTTGGAACAATAACAAGCTAACAACCTAAATAACACTTGCACTAGCTGGTAAATAATCACATAACATGCTAATACACCGCGACTATGTACAGGCATACAGAAAATAACTACTAATATATCATTAGCCGCGCTTTACAATTGTTTTGTTTTAACTATAAGGGGTATCTCTTGTGTCCGATAATAAATGACTATCAGTATTTAATTGCCGTTATATAAATATATATTATTTTTGGATATAATTATTGAAACAATAATTAACAACTCATTTATAATTAAAAGAAATATATATATACGAGTATATAAAATATGTATATATCGATAATATGGAGCTCAACGTGATTTATTACAACTATTAATTAAAACCATTTTATATGTGTTTACCTTTTATATGGTAATACAAGATTACATTATTAATATTAGGACCGGGAAATTTTATACATTTAAGTATGAACAATACAATGAAGACATACAGTTATTTAATTTAAACTAGGTATATAGTAAATGTACAAAAAAAAAAATTTTATTATGACCAAATTAAATATCTATGATGCTGTTTAAGATAAATATACTAATACTACGGTAAGGAGTACTGCCGTAATCATTTCATTTTTAGACGGACGGCTATTCAATATACGTATTTTATAATTTATCCACACGCTGATCGTATACGAAAATAAAATACGGAAATACGTCATCATATAATGACGTCATACGTTCCTCGGCTTACCTGTACCACTCGTAAGCGGCGCGGCGTTCTCTTTTACCTAACTGCCTGACCGAAAGTTTTAGAACTTTCTATCGCTCTCCGCTACCTGACGAATCTGAAATTTGCATTGTTTTAATCTAGTTTGGTCATACGATCCGGTAGTGCCGCACTCGGTAAACGATCGGTTATACTCAAAACGTGCTTATTAAAACTATTTAAATTGCATAATTTTTGAAAAGTGAGCAAAATTATAGTACACATATTTTCTCGCTTTAGGAGTAGAAATAATTGGCTCACCCAGTTCACCGGCTGCCTCCGTGGCACATATAACCATTAAAATATTAATATCACACATAATTTAAATAATAATTAGAACTGTACGGAACTGTCGTATACGCGGATTAAATAGTACGTAAAGACGCAAACACACAGATATACCTAACTTAAATTTTAATTAAATATTAATAAACTCTCTACAAAGATCGAGTCACACGATCACCATAGGAGTGTCTTTATTATATTTATATATTTTTATACTATATAGATGATCTTCCTTCAATTTATAAGACATTTCTCTAATGTAATAGTGAAAAGAAAAATGTTTGAGAATAATTTCTGTGACTTCGTAAAAATTGAGGATTTCAGTTGACTTTTGAAAAAATTATGTATGCGAACGAGTTTTATATATATATATATTTATACATATATATTGTATTTTTATGAAAATCTGTGTGCGCATTGAATAGCGCTTTTGCGCGCAAATGAGTCATATCAAGAGTAAATGTGCTCAAGCGGGTCCAATACCATTATAAAACCTGTTAAAATAATACAAATAACTTAATATTTATGAAAAGTCCAAGTCCAGTGAAAAAGGTGTACTGCACGTGTTGCGTCCCACTATATCGGAAGTATAATTTTTCGGATTTCACGGGTTCTCCATGTTTCGATATTTATCAATCAATATTATATTAGAAATATAGCGTTATGACTATATAGCTAAAATCGATTTAGCGAACGCCAAATTTATCCGATCTTTCTCTGTTTTTCGACGACGAAACTTTTGTTTGATTGTCACACGACGACGTGAAAAACTATTTCGAGGAGAGAAAAATGTCCTCTTTAAAAAAAAAAATTACACGCGGTGTTTTCGCTTTACAGAGTTACCGGATGAAACTTTCGAAGCACGATGGCTACCCGAAAAAAAGCTAACGGGATAACATAAATCAAAAGCATCATATTATATTATAATGACGAATTCTTCGTTTCGTCGAAAATCAAAAGAAAAACGCTAGTCGACGATACGTTTTCACGGCGGTAACCGCGCTGTAAAGCGAGTCGCTTAATATCAAAACCCGTCGAGCGTCTGTGTTTTTAAGAAGTCACAATACGCGTCGTAACCCCTTACAATCAATCACATAGTCTTAGATTGCCAGCTATTTGTCAACGCAAGAACCATCCTCGACCAGCCTTCATGAACGGAGGAAGCACTTGGAGAACACAACACTCTCATGATCATCTCAGCTTCTTCAAATCTATCGGCATTGACTCAAATATTTACTTTTAAGTTATAACCTAGCTAATATCAACTATAATGTAAATATATAATACTGTATCTCCTTATCATTTAATCTTTAACCATAACTTTTGTACTCGACAACATTACTGTAAAAACAACCGCAGGCTAATGACCTAGATATTGAAGCCTTTATCCTCAATAAAAAAAAAAAAAAGATACGCGTCGTATCGGTCTCACAATACGGTGTTCGGCCAAAATAGCGAAAGAAAATAGTGAAAGGAAAAATAGCGAAATTAAAATAACGAAAAAAATTTAGCGAAACTGAATTATAGCGAAAGAAAATATATCGAATAATAATATATCGAATGTTCAGGAAATAACTATAATAATTCTTGTACTGATAAAATCAGATATCAGTCAATTATTAAAGATAGTTTATCAGTTTATTACTTGGTTAGTATTTTAAAATGTATTATTTATTAAATTTATAATATTAGGATTCAGTATAATTTTAAATATAATTTTAAATATTAAGGGGTATATCATCCAACCATATGGAGACTTATTGATGTGTTGAAGGAACAACAATATTTATTCGAAAATTAAATACCAACAATTCATTGCAAGATCAAAAACAAGTAATCAAAAAAAAAATATGTAAAAATTGTTCTGAAAAAATTAAGATTATCACTACATCTTATAATAGTAACGAAAATATAAATTATTTGAAAGGTAAAGCGTATAACTTAAGCTTACAAATGTAATTTTAATTTTAATTTTTAATTAATTTATGTATATATTTTTATAATAATAAATTAAGACAAAATACAATTTGTGAATAATCATAGTTTTTTTTTTACTTTTATTTTTGTTTATTAACAACATTTCAATTAACTTAAAATGTAAACTATATGAAATATATGTAAAATATATGAAATATGTAACATATATGAAATAAATAAATAATATTCCGCTGTTTTGGTTTTCAAAACAATGTAAACTTCGCGTTTTTTTATTTCGCTATTTTGCTTCCGACATTTTTCAATTCGCTATTTCTTTTTCGATATTTTGGCCTAGAACCCTCATAATACGATCGAACACACGTCCCGGCAGAACATTATTCTCTCACTCTATCGTACGTGATTTATTTCTCACCGCCGCCGCCGCCGCCACCGCCACCACCGCCTTTGCCTCCGCCACCGCCACCACCGCCACGGCCTACGCCGCCACCGACGACATCTCCCACTTGTGGCACCCGCTCCGGGTTCTCGCCCTCTTCTCCGTCCGGCCTGTACACGCGTTTCGTTTCGTGCGGTGCCCGTGCCCGATGCCCCCCGCCGCCCGTGCCCACCTCGGCACTCTCACAAACCACCACCGTCGCTGTCCGGCGCCTTCATCGTTCACCGCGTCGCCGCAACAGTGCCGAACATTCGTGTTTTGTGCTCCCTCGCGTCCGGTCGGTCGTCTTTCCACGTATCTCGTCCACCTCCCCCGCCTCTTGTTGTGTCTCGCCTAGTCGTGATTTGTACACGTTTTCCGACAGTCGTTCGCGTCTCCGCGTATCCCATCCGCCTTGTGTCTTACGTCGATACATCGAAACAACGTCGAAATGAATACATCCCCGTCCAACGAGGAGGCATCGCCGTCGGAGGCAGCTCCATTGCCACCGTCGCCGCCGGAGGAAACTCCATTGCCGCCATCGCCGTCGGAGGAAACTCCATCGCCACCATCGCCGTCGGAGGCAGCTCCATTGCCACCGTCGCCGCCGGAGGAAACTCCATTGTCGCCATCGCCGTCGGAGGAAACTCCATCGCCACCATCGCCGTCGGAGGCAGCTCCATTGCCACCGTCGCCGCCGGAGGAAACTCCATTGCCGCCATCGCCGTCGGAGGAAACTCCATCGCCACCATCGCCGTCGGAGGAAACTCCATCGCCACCATCGCCGTCGGAGGAAACTCCATTGCCAGCATCGCCGCCGGATGCACCTCCATTTCCGGGGCCATCTTCGTCGGGCGAACGTAAGTACTCGCGTTATTTATACCGCCTCCACACGCGCGTTATTCGCCCGACGTTTTATCACGAACATCACGGCCAACAAGTCGATCGCGACATGGCTCGGAGTCTTTTTTCCAATCGATTCGGAAAACAAATTGTACAATTTTCATGCGTTTCGTTAAAAAACGTTCGCAAGTGTTTTTAACGCACTCGGGATGTGAAAACATTAAGACAATATTGTCCGGTGTCCGGCTGACCCCGCCGTGTGCGGAAACGGCCTTGGCTACGTCACGTTTATTTAGATTTTTAAGAATACTGTTCGCCGCTCGTATGTACAGTGACATCAGGGACTTATTGCGGTCTCGTGTGTGCGATAACGGCGTTTTATGTTTTATCGTGACAAACATTTTCAATTATTTATTTTTGAGGATTGTTCGAAAAATTATCATACGCATTATCCTTTTTTCGCCCATAACGGTGTGGTTATGTGTGGTTCCTCATTCGTGTTCGTAACGCGCACGCCGTGTTTTCAGATAGATTGCAACAGAATAAAACGCCCCCGCAAGACGTGATGATTGTTCGTTCTGCTGCCATCGTTGTGGAGGCCGGAACGCTGCCCGATTCACGAGTAAAGTGATCGGTCGTTAATTTGTTTTTTTGTATTAATGATATTTTTCGTTGTCTTTCATTAAAAACGTTTTAATTATAATTACTAAAGCAAGGAATTTCGTGCACCAAAAAATCATCGAATATGCATGTAAAAATATGCACTTGTGCATCAAAAAATTAAAAATATGCGGTTAAATATGCCCTTAAAAAAAATTAATTTTATTATTATTCTATATAAGTTTTAACTAGATTTATTTTATTTAATTGATTCGGAATCCTTTTTAAATGTTTGATCCCATTCTTCTTAATTATTATTTTGCACCTAATCAAACAAAAAAAGGTATTATAAATAATTGTTGAATTATTCTCAAATATTTACCTTACCTAAATTAGATTTACACTGAATTATTAACATTTCTTTGATATTTTCAAATAGCAGAAAACGTACCACTTACATACTATTTGTTAAATAAAAATAAAAAAATAGACATAAACAATACTGACCATTATTATTATTTCGAGATAAAATTTATATTTACTGTCTTTATAAGTTAATAACAAATTGTTGACCTTGATTCATGAAAAATATTCTCAAAAGCGCTTGATTTTCGATAAACCATCACAGTATGCACTAAAAGCTTAAAATATGCACTTATAATCAAAAATATTCCCCTTAAACCAAAAAATGTCCAAATATGCAAAAATATGCACTAAAAACTTTGAGTATTTCATCAAAAACGTTATGAAGTGTATTTTGTACTTAACAAGCATACGATAAATTTAATCGGAAAAAATATGTAAATGCATGAAAGTCCTTGCTCTAATAATTACATAAGGTGTTTATATGTTTGATCATTTTTCTATTTTACGTACTCGTGAAAGTATATGAGAAAGTTGGTACATTTTACAAAAAGGGTATTTAAAACATATTGTATTTCAAACCTTAATCCAGTGCAAGATCATTTTCTTTGTCAGTTTGAGGAGGGAAGTACAATATCGTTTAGGTACAGGTTACCTCACGCTCGAAACATCCAGTGATCTAGACCTTTTCTTTGTCAGCTTTTTCGAGTGTAAAATAACTTTATAGCTGTGAGGGAAAGTAAGCCTTTTAAAAAACCTGTTTCGACTATCTTATATCAAGCAGTGCTAAATCGTATTCTTTGTCACTTAAGAACATTGGTGTCCAACCCACGGCCCGCGGGCCACATGTGGCCCACGAAGGTATTCTATTTGGCCCGTTACGAATTTTCTAAAATAACAATGAAAAAAAAAGTAAAATGATTACAAAATACTTTTTTTATTGATTTATGAATTCTTTTAAATAAATATTTCAAAAACACAGCAATAATGATTATGTTAAAACTAAAAATTAAATACAAATGTTTTACACTTATTTTTAATGTGAAATTTGAGCTTATATATTTCTTAAACTAAAAATGAAAAATATGGTTAAAATTTAAATGTTCCATTCCTCAAAGATGATCAAACTAATGTGTACCTACGAAGTGTACCTCAATCCATAATCTTTTCAATAGGAAATAAAAGGCATGAAAACAAATCTTATATATCAAATTATTTTTGTACTTTTATACTTCGCGGCCCGCTTGAAGATAATTGTTTACCAAAGTGGCCCGCCGAAGAAAAAAGGTTGGGCATCACTGCTTAAGAAGGTAGTCGTCCGGGCCAATTAATAGGTTTTTCTTTACATGCTTGTTTAACGGTTAGAGTGTACAACAACCGACAAACACCTTGTTTTTGTGTTGTTATACGTCAAGCTTAACGTCTAACCTAACCGATTAATGTAGTAGATATAGCACGCCGTTTACGCGACCGTCTTCATCAGGGTCCCTTTCCAACAGGTGCAAACGGTGTCGAGATACTGTCGATTGAGAAACGGTAAGTTAGAAATTATTTCTAACTTGCAATGCGCTAGCGCGAGTATAACGTTTATTTTAGTAGTTTTCATAAATATCGTTTATTCGAGAAAGAATTATTATTCATTTGTGTGAATTCATGAGAAAAATTATCACATTTTTGTTTCGTAAATAATTTAAAAATGATATTATATGTGTAGTTAAGGTATACAAAATTATACAAGTAGTGTGTATTTGTATGTTCTGAGTCCATTTGAGAAGCCAAAAAGATGCTCTCCAAGCGGTGTTTTCTACATATTTTTTAGCACATTAATTTTTTGATAAATAAAGACGCATGTATGTTCTGTGTCCATTTTTTTTTCAGGAAAATTATTTCGCTTCAAGCGGCGTTTTCTACATATCAGTTACCGTGTAAAAGAGTACACTAAATATTTTTTTTTACACTTGAATTATTGTATTTTAAAATATGTACCTATTAGCAGAGAAATAAAGAAACCAGTTCAAACTTAATTTGTATTTATAAGCATCTGAATGTAAACTTGTAATAATAATGTGTTAAAATTATTTTAGTCAAATGAAAAAAAATGAGTAAAAAAAATATTTAGTGTACATTTTTACACGGTAACTGATATGTAGAAAACGCCCTTTGAAGCGAAATAATTTCTCTGTAAAAAAAAATGGACTCAGATCATACGTTAATTTCACTGGACATTTTTTTGCGAAACTAAAAAATTGTGTAAAAAATATTTAGTTTATTTATTTTAGGTCATTTTATAGCGCATATTTTAGTACTTTTTGGTGCTATAAAATCTAAAATCTGGTCATGACAAAAAATTTTTCTCTGCATCCGAATGAATTTCGTTGTACCGTGTGTTTGTATATAATGAATAGAGTCCGTATTTGTATGCATTTACATATTTAAAATGAGTGTATGCAGTCCGATGACAGTAAGAAATGTGGACGATTTGTGTAACAGATAATGCATAGAAATAAGTTTATTTTGCATATAAATTCATATTTCAGGGATGACGGCATATTTTAAAATGTTTCCATATTCAAGCATATTTGGTACCTATAAAAATATTTAAGTTTATAAAACCGTGTTTTTTTTAAATTTCTTTATTATGTATTTTTATTCAAAAATATTAACCAAAGAAATGGTAAAAGAGGATTAAATAGGATTTTTTTATTATTTTTTGCTATTCCTAATTAAAATACTTGTTTTATTTGTTGAAAACATTTTAAAATATTTAGTATGCCTCAAACAATATTGTAAGTTGATGTCTGCAATCAAAACATTAAGTTACGTATCTGATTTAGTTGAATTATTATTTATGAAAGAAATTAAAAAAATAACAAAAACATAATTAAGTACATAAAAAAATTATGCTAATAAATGCATATATTTTGGGCAAGAGTATATTTTTGCATATAATTTAAAAAAATAATAGTATATCAAGTGCATATTTAAAAGTTTTTAGATGAACAAATGCATACTATTTTAGGCTTTTTGAGTGCATACAAATCCGGAATCTAATAATGACAATACTTGCCCGAACATTATATTCATATAAACATAAAACAATTGTTTGGGTGTGTGTGTGTGTGTGTGTGTGTGTATTGTGGCTCTACTTAGGTACCTATTAGAGCTCTGCACGGTCCGGTCTAGACCGGTCCGGACCGGACCGAACCGGACCGTGGTCCGGTCTTTTCGGTCTTTGTGCATTATAATGTAATGTGGTTCGGTCCGGCTCGGTTCCTTCGTCTAAAACAAAAAATTGGTCTGGTTCGGTCCGTCTTCAATTCAAATTGTATTCAGTATTATATTATTTCAAAATATATACATTATGATTAATGATTAAAATATTATTTTATATAATACTTTAATGGTTAAAGACAGTATATTTAATTTCGTACTTTATTGAAAATATCACGGGACGCGCCGCACATTCCACTGACGCGAGACTTACTTCTAACTCGTTTATCTACTTATATTTATATATAATATAGGTACGTCGTACGTGTTATAAAATTAGTAATGAATAAACTAGTCAGTGGCGCAACCGGAAGGGAGACCCCGAGATTCAATTTTATTTTGTTGGTCCGGTCCGGTCCGGTCCTGGTCTTGGTTAAAATTTATCGGTCCAGTCCGGTCTGGATTTTTTTTATTTTATCGGTCCGGCCCGGTCCTCGTCTTTGTTAAAATGTATCGGTCCAGTCCGGTCTAGAAAAAAACGGACCGTGCAGAGCTCTAGTACCTATATAAAGGACTGATGTACTTAAAATATTTAACAAATTAATTATGTTTATTGGAAAAAGTGATTTTCGTATACAATGTATAATTTGGTGTGAATTTGTTATGTTTCAGAGCAATATGTCGATCGTTATCAAGTAAGTAAAGTTTAAACAATTTAGTTCAATCATAATGTAATAACGTACAAAAATATCATAATGTGTCAATTCTCATTTAATCGAGTTATATTAAAACTAGAATCTAGATTATTCTGATATTACGAGTATATTAATTTATAACGGAGTGACTTTTATTGGTACACACTTATTTTCTCAGTCAATTTTGTTTTATTTACTCAAGTTTTTTTTAGACATTTTAAAAGTTTATTATTCCACATTATTTCAAAAAAAAAAAAAAAAAAATACGCATGTAGACTATTTTTTTTAAATTTTAGATTTCTGAAATGACAGCATCCTATACATATAATTACCTTATTGTTAGAATGAAATACTTTTATACTCAGAGTGAAACGAATATATCAGGTTTTGGCTAAAAATTGTGACTAGTTATTTTTATTTATCAGCATTTAAGTAAATTATACGGTTTTTACGTAATATACTGTTTTACGTCTATTTTCAACATTAAAAATCTATTTGAAGAACTAGGTAAATCCAAACGTTATAAAGCTTTGCATACAGATAGAAACAAGAGTTTTGAATCTAAATAAAATATTTCAAAATTTGACAATCAAAAAATCAAGTCACTAAAAAAAAAAAAAATCTTCCGAAAATAGACGAATTCTACATAAATTCTGAAGAATATTTCAGAATCTTGTATTAAAGAAATGATCTATCATTTCTTTAAAATGCAATGCACCCATCCCCATTAACTCGTCCTAGAAGTGAAGAATATTCCAATGGACGATGCACGTACTTTTTTGAATTAAGCAAACTATACGCATTTTTGTTTTTTAATGAATTTTTCATAAATAGTTTAGTTTTCACTAAAAGTGTCGCATAGTTTCAACTTGAAGACATTTTTTAAGAATACGTGAAAATTTCACCATAATTATTTTGCACCAATATCACTTGTTTGTAATCATGAGTAAATCATCTAACTAAGGTCGTATAATGTATTCATTATGTTCAACATTAATATCAAAAATTATGTATAAAATTAGGTTTATAGTCTCCTTAAATTTAAAACATTAATTGGCACTGTTCAATTACTAAAAGTTGTTCAAATACTAGTCTGTTGGATTTTTTTTTTTCGTACGTATTTAAATACTTTTTTGGGTAATAATAATTTTCCATAAGTCCATAAATATTTTCCCCGAGCAGCTCTTTAGATCAGAAATTCCATCGTGATGGTACTTTATAAAGTGATAATTTTTCTCTATTCTCGAGATTTGACTCACATATATTCCTATTTAGGATTCAGGTTTCATAAAGATAAATTCAAAAAATTAATTTTTGCATGGCGTTCTTGAAGTAGTTATTATGACTGAAACAACTGTTTTTATGTACAATTTTAAATTGAATTTCATTTTTATTTCGTGAAGTTAATAATTTTTGTTTTTTCGCTCAGACATTTTCACACAAGAGTCTCCATAAGAAGCCTTATTAATTTCTATATTTTCATAAAGCTAAAGATAAACAAATTTTTTTTTCATAACCTAGATGTCTAATATGGTGAAAAAAAGCAATGTTACGAATATTATTAAATCAGCATGAACTTTCGTTATGACTATATTCTCGTACTTTTCAGCTTGAAACTTGAAAACATCAATAATTTAACATAAGTGTTCTCATTTTTTCAAAAATAACAATTTTAGAGCTTTGGAATATCGGTCCAAGTATAAAAATGTACTTTTGTAATTACATCGTGAATATTGTGTTTCACAAAATTATATGTTTCAAAATAGAAGTTGATACTTAAGATAAATGAAATGTGTTAAAAAATATTATGCTCGTGAAGACAATATTATTTGTATCGCATAATGTATATTTCAATTTTCATATGTCTGAAAGAAAAATAATTCAATGTTGACAAAAAATACGTGAAAAACAATATAAGTGTCAATGTTACTCGATACAATGAAAAACTTTCTATGAATATTTTCTATATTTAATAAATGAAATATTATTATATTTAATAAAAACTGATTGTATTATTTGTAATTAATTTTTATGATCTACAGGTGAATTCGCAGGATGGTGGGATATATCCCGAAATAACATATTACCGAAAAAAAGTAAGAGTGAGGAACACGTTTGAAGGTAAATTATTTTTAGATATTGTAAGATTTCTATACTCGTGTGTGCATATATAATATATATATATACAGTGGTGTATTTCGGAGGGGGCGAAGGTCCCGGTCCTCTCTTTTGACCTATTTTTTTTATATAAAAAATGTTATTTTATGTTAATATTGATTGACGATAACTACAAACTATATATAGTTAATTGTAAGAGAATCACTTTGAGGGAGTTAATAATAGAAATAATATCTTGTTTTTCTGAGTTGATGACGATATTCACTGCCTATTTTAACTTTGTGAACGTATTTAATTATGAGTGAAGCGAAAGGCTCAGTAGTTTCAAGAGTATTAACAAGGTTCCCAACGTTTCACCCAACAACTATTATAGATCAGAAATTAAATATATATTTATATATATATATTTATATATATATATATATGGTAATTTAAAGAGGTGATTTTCTCTAGTCTCGATGGATTTTCCAGTCACCGAGAAATGCTGTCAAAAAACCGAGTAAGAACGGTAAAATTTTCCGACACTTGGAGAAAATCGATTTTAGTTATTTTGTCTTATCTCTGAAAGTAATGTTGGTATAATGATGAAATTTTATTACATATTAATGGCGTAATTATACATATTGAACGAAAGTTCCAAAATAAATCAATCATTTTTAGTGTAATGAATGAACTTTGAAAATATGTTTTGTTAAAGTTTATCATATATAAAATAAAAATAAAATATCAAAATATAAATAAATAAGTATATATATTAATACGCTATCAATATACGTCTGTATAATGAAAATTTCATCATTCTAGCAACATTACTTTCAGAGATAGGACAAAATAAATAAAATCGATTTTGTCAAAGTGTCGGCAAATTTTACCGTTTATACTCGGTTTTTATTTCATATATATATATATATATATAAAATGTATTTACAGCATATACAATGAGAACATAATTATAAATATATGATGTGACATTATATCAACTATTTGAAACTTATATTCCTTTTAAGTATAAGAAAAATATAAATCTTGTTATTTTGAAGAAGGTAAAAAGCCATCAGTATCAACAACCTTAGAGTAAGTTTACTATCAAAACGTCATTTATCAGGATCATTGCTGTATGGAAATAACGTTAAGTTGTTTAGGTATAAACAATGATTTGTTTCTAATTACAAAAAATAAACATCGAAGAACCATCTAATTTTATATCATTTTACCAATGATTGCGGAGAAAGAATAATATCCGTGCATTTTTAGCAACTTTAAGTGAGGGTTATACTCAGCTCATCTTTCACTCGAGGGGTCCAAAATTTGAACTTTCATTATACTTATAAAAATACGTGTCTATAAAAGACAGTGGAACCAGATTTCAAATAAATTAGGCGGTTCAACATTATTCGGACGCTTCGCTCACTCATAATTTAAAACTTGAATAATTGATTTCTACCCACTTTTATGACACCGTTACATTTTCACAGTATCAATAATTATTGTAAATTATATCAATGACGAAACAAATATATAGAATAACATTATATTATTATCTTGTTTATATAGCTTAAGGTTAGGTATCAACATCTTATCATAATACCGATTGATATGTTTTCATAACATGATTTGAAAACCATTTCCACCCACGAAAAAATTAGGTATATTTTTCAAAATGTTAGATTAAAATTATTAATAATAATTGTCGATCGCCCCGAATTTAAGTGAGTCAGTAATTCATACCATTCAAATGAGAAAAATTAACCAAATATTTACAAAGTTAATGCGATTGTTTGGTTTTTATATATTTAATTGTTATTATAATTTTGTTTTACCTTGAATCTAAAAAAATCATCAACTTTTTTGATAAATTTTAAAATGGGTTATACAATTCTGATTTATTTAAAACGAGTACCTACTTATTGATTTATGTGTGATCCGTTTATTTTTCTACACTAATTTATTATGACTCATTTGTGTTGATAACAAAATTATACAATTTTCGCATGTATTTTTAACAGATGACAAGGAATCAATGATATAGTCGTCCTTGAATTTTCAAATGATGAAGAAGTCGACCTCATCGCAACGTCAAGAAATTAGTCGGCGACGAGGGCCAGACATTTTTATTTCATTTTGAATAATAAAAATAAATAATAATACTTATTTATTGTTGTAGTCATTTCACTTGAACAAGATATTTGTATGCTCCTTGTACTCTAACCTATTTAGATATACGCTATCGTATACGAGGTATTTTGATTATTACGTTATTTATATAATAAATACGTATTTATAATGCTGGTTATACTGCATTATTATGGCGTGCGGTAAACACGAGTATAGATGATAATATTATATGCCACACATACCGTGTATTTGCCTACGTATAGAGCGACCGTCTTAAAAAGTCATTATTTAGTTAGTTAAAATCAAAGGTCAACGTGTATACGACGAAAGTGTATTTTGGTCCTTTTGGCATGAAGTTTTTTTGATATGTGTATACACACGCAGATATAGAAATTAGAAAAGATCGGGGCTTATTTTGCGTGTGCAAAAATACGAATCATATCGTTTCAATAAATATTCATAAATCGTTAAATATTTGTTTTATTTAAATTATATGTCATGTCAAAAGGGGGGGGGGCATAAGCCCTTAGCTCCCGTCTTTAGAGAGATACGCGCCTGTTTTTAATTATAAAATAGGATCATACCGATATAGGTATACCTATGTAGAGTAGCGTTATTCGTAATTTTAATACGTGTTGCGATGTTTACGTATACTGGTACGTGATACAAAAGGTAAGGACTGACAACACTGTTATTGTACACAGTGGAAACATTTTAATTCCTCCCCTTTTGATAATTTCTGGATCCTCCACTGCTCTTACGGTGTATTATCTATACTTGATAGCAATATTTAGGCATACCCGTGTAAAATTTCACGATCATAATAACCGCATACATTCACGTATACAATAGCTGTTATACACTGCAGCTTCACTCAGGACCTATATGCGAATCAAACAAAATGTATTAATTCGCACACTTGCACATTAAAATGATCGTTATTTAACCAGCACTTTTTTGTTTATTATCAAAGTAAGTATTGGATACATTATTTAATTACTAGTTTAATGTAAAATGTCAATGGTTAGGCAATACGAAATTCCAAACCGATACGTTTACATCTGTGAGTGAGTTTGAGTGCAGACAGATTGCATACAAATCATTTTTGGTATTGATTTTATCATATTTATCTTATACTATTCTTGCCCGGTTATTTATATTTATCTCTTCCTCTGTCTTAAAAGATTTCGTCATCGTAACTATACAAGTTTTTTTATTAAACTCAACTAATAATATGAAGTTTATTTTATTTTTAAGTTTCAACAATGTTTCAATCAATGTTTTTAACACGCTTTTAAATGAAGAATTACAGCATAAAACTTTTAAATAAATTTACGTCAAACGAAATACAATGGTATGTTCACCAATTATAATGTTTAAAATTGATAACATTAAACTTTAAATACTAAATGTACGACGCATTAACTTGAGTAAACAAATTTCAAGTTTTAAACATTGGTACAATAAAATAAGATAACATCACGCCAATATCGACTAATAGTTTATAATTTTTTAATTATTTTTATATTTATTTTAATCGTTTTGTGCCAATATCGTTTGATTTAATTTATTTACAATAAATATTAATCACATTCCAACTAAATTTCCAATTAATGTCACTAAAATCTAAAATTAATCTTAAATATGTGACATTATATAGGTACAAACAAAACACCACAATATTGTGATTATCAGTTATTATTATTAAAATCCATTTTAACGTATCTGATTGAATTCAACACTGTACTTAACCCAAAATAAATGCTTATGATTCTATCCCATATAAATATAGTTACTATACCAATATTTAACCTACACCCAATTTATATAAAAGTGTTTTTACTCAACATAAAATAACTCAAAACAAACGTGTACAAGTAGACGAACTGCACAACTTTTGAATATCAGAACATTGATATCATGATATTGAGGCCAACATAAATAGCTAATATCAATATTATATATACATGTATATATATATATATATATATATATATATATATATATATATATATATATATATATATATATATATATATACAGGGGCGTGCCTAGGGGGGGGGTTTGGGTGTTCAAATTGATTTTTTAAATTTTCTTCGTGTAGAACGTGTTTCAACATGGAGTTAGTATTATATTGCTATTATTGATCTTACTGTTGCATTGAATTATACTCTGTTTTTTTATTTTTTTTTATTCATAAGGCTTACCTTAAATTGTTGTGATTTGCTCCATATCATAAGCACTGACTTATTATTATATAATCTTTGTGCATCTTACCGTGTGTAAATATTCAACAATTTAGAATTTAGAAAATAGAAAAACATAAGTTCAATATCACGCTAGATTAAAATTTAGGTATTTTTATAAACTACATGTTGTGTTTCATTCCTTAACCCTTTCACTGCTAACTTTTTTCTTTTACTTACCCATCTATGCTGAATTAATTTGACTTTTTCGTTAATTTTATTTTATTTATGTAAATGACAAACATCAATGTATAAAATAATATTTTGAAATTAAAAATTGAAAAAAAATAATATTGACTTAGATATTTAAGTTTCAATATTGTACGGACAGGAGTTACCAAACGCATCGCATATTTTAATTTAAAATATAAATACACCGTTAACACATTATAACATCAGTCATTTATTGAAAAATTATTTACAAATTAAAAAAATTAAAAAAAAAAATACAAAAAAAGTTTCTTCTATAGTTTATTTGGATTAAGTTTTGATTATATTTTAAAATAATATATTTAGTTTCTAAATGTTTTTTTTGGTGTGGTATATACCAAAACATGGATCTGGACACAAACCGACATCGCATTCATTGCACATGAAAGTTGTATCTTTTCTCTTTTTCTTCAATTTGTTACATACATAACAATGTCTTTGTGGGTTTGATTTATTTTTTGTTGCTGGTACTGTCGTTGGAAAATGTCTGTCTTGTAGTCGCATAGGTATTACATTATCACTGGTACGTGGCCGGCCCATTTTATTCACTTTAACTTTCTTAGAATGTTTTGTCAATATTTCACGGATCAATTGTAGATGAAAATCTGCTAAAGACAAATGTTTTCCCGTAACGGTCTTGTATGAAGAATAAGAATTGAGTAAACACAGATCAATGAGGTGGAAAAAAAGTTGTTTGTACCACTTTATGGTTTTTCTCACACACTCAATAGAGCTCAATATCATATCTGTCTTGTCGATAGCTCCCATATTTTCATTGTATTTTGTCACAGAAAGAGGTTTTATAGCCAGATTATTATTTTTTTTCGATAGTAACCATTTTGTCGTCATACTGTGTAGTCAACATGTAAACATCTCTTCTATCTCTCCATTTTGTAGCTAGCATAGTTGATGTATGTTGACTTTCGGTTTGACCAATATTTATTTTAGAAAGTAATTTAGGCATGCCTTGTCGATTCTTCCTAACAGTACCAGTTACATTTGTTTTTTTTCTATGGAGAAACATTGCCAATGCAGGTGAAGAATACCAGTTGTCAATAAAGAGCTTATGGCCTTTATTTAAGTATGGCTTAATTAAAGTATTTATTACAGATCCAGATATACCAAGATTTGGATTGGTTTTCTTATATTCTGTTGTACTTCCTGTATATATAAGAATATCAAGTACAAAATCTGTTTCAACATCACAAATAACAAATATTTTTTTTCCAAAACGGTGACGTTTTGATTTTATAAATTGCTTGAATGAAAGACGGCCCTTCCACAATACAAGACTTTTATCAATGGCTATATTTTCAAATGGGACCAAAGCATCCTTAAAATTTTTAGTAATATCTTTTAATGGCGTCCGAATCTTTGATAGCCGATCCCCAGGTATATTATCCTCGTTGTTGCTAAAGTGAAGCATTCTAAGTAACAACAAATAACGGTCACGACTCATATGTAGATCAAATATAGATTGATAAAGAAGTGGATCTGTTGCCCAATATTCATTTATTTCTAATTTCTTGTTTCATGTTATAAGCATAGTCAAAGCCAAAAATACATAAATCTCTTCAAAATGAGTGTCTGTCCAACGATTAACTCTAAAAAAGATTAAACTTTATAAAAGAAACATTTATAAATATGAAATGGTTTATTTTATTATTCTAATATTTGCATTTTACCTAGAAAAGGGAGTTTGAATATGAATGACCAGCAATCTCGAACAATTGATTATTTTAATTGTATTGATGCATAAGAAAGTAAATTTACAGTTATTCACAAGTTCAATTTATTGATATTTATTTGAAAACAAAATTTTAAAAGAACGTAATGTTTTATATGATTTAAACTTAATTAGACATTTTTTATAAATGATTTTATTCTTTTACTACGAGTAAGTTATATATGTTTTAAATAAAATAATAGTTAGGTACATAATTAATTCAAAAATAATTAATTGGTATAAAAGTGTTAAAAATGTAATTTATATTGTTTACTTCAGTATTTTATGTTATTATTCACTTTGTTACGTATAAATTTAAAATAATAATATTGAAAAGAATTCATCCATATGCTACGTGTTTAACGATAATGTCCATACAACGGGTTTTTCTTTGAACTTGTACCTGTATATTAATACTCAAATAGTTACCTATTCAAATTAATATAAATTTCAATGAATAGTTAAACATTTTCGGAAAATATGTAAGTGCAGAAATATTTATTACCTTATTTAATACCCATCATAATTTTTACTTAGTAACATATAAAGAAATAAAATAAATATGATATTACTTTTTGTCTGTTTTACGTAAATTTGAAAATCTTAGAAAAACTATAATCTGTAATTGTTTACTTTAAATAAATATGTATATACATTACTTATTTTATTGTTTAACGTACAAAATTATGGTAAACGGAAAATTGGTACGGTGATTGTGTTTTGAACAAAAGAAATGAAATAGGCGGAATATTGGTACTATAAAATATTTTATTTTCAGTGGTTCAAAAAATTAAATTAAAATAAATATATGTTCACAATTAATATTAATAATATAGTAATTAAATATAAATTCACAATAGTTTCCCTATGATATTTAAAAAAATGTCCATTGTAATTTCTTTATTTACGTAACTGGTAATAGTTTCATGAAGTTTATATTGAAGGGAAGCATATTTTTTATTTTTTTTCGAGATGTTAAATTATTAGGTTGTTCATGCCGTATACTTTCAATTCGCATCGTAGATTCATCTTGTTGAATACATTGTAGAACTAACCAAAATGATGGGTTGCTTGTTCCTACAAGCTTATTAAAATAATTATTCCACCCTTCGCAATAGTTATTTGTTCTATCACCACCGTTCAATGTGACATCGAATACATTCCACAAAATTGGAGAAAACATTGGGGTACCGCTAGTACCACTGACATAGATGTCATCAAAATATTTAGCCACTAATAATAGTTCTATAGGAATTATTGTGTACAAATAAGCTATTCCACTGGATACTTCATTGAGAGGTAAAAAAGCTAAAGCATTAATCATACTGCAATTTATTCTGATATTTTTGTTATTTTTATAAACAGAACTTAGACCTAGTTGTTGAATTTTTCGCCACATTGACTGGCATAAGTGAAAAAAACATCCTTTAACCTGCACACTATCACCAAATACATGTTTAGTAGCACTTATAGCTCCTATTTCGAAATCCATCACGATATATTTTGGTTTTGGATTGTTTGAAGTTTGAAGACAATTAATAACAACTTGTTGTAAAATAGTGATATACCTACGTACTTTTTAACTTATTAGGCAAAAATGCATACACACAAGTAGATATTTGATTTTTATACTTTCCTCGTATACGAGTAACATGAAGTTGTTGGAATATAGTAGTTGAACATTTGAAAGTTCCATCCATAAACCAAGTTTCCGCGCAAGACAAAATATTTAAAGCGAAATTAAAGGCAAAAATCAAAATTCGCGAATCAGCTAGTTTATTATCAAAAATCAAAAATGGCTTAGGTTCAGCACCCATCGTAGTTTTCCAATCTTCAGGAAGACAAAAATTTGCATTTAACGGTTCATCGGGAAATTTTCTATGTCGGTAATTTCGTATGTTACGTTTTATGGAAGACAAATTTCCCAGTGTTACCGCTGTATCTTCTACAGCCATAAAATATTAAAAAAAAATTAAAAATAATAATATTTATTTAATAAAAAAAATAATCATCTAACCAGAAATATTGTGCATGATGGATGAAACCATCTGACTTGGAGTTTCTCGTGTGTCTAAGGCTCTTTTTTTTATATTATGTTTAATAACAATTATTTCCTCAATTTTATTATTTGAAGTGTGATTATGAGGCACTATATTTGAATAGTTTATATACTAAAATAAAATTAATAATAATACATTACAATACAATAGATACAATAATATAAATTATTACTAATTTAAAACTTACGGGTTTATTTAAATTCGTTGTAATTTTTCCCGGACATTTTAATGTTGTATTTTGTGAACATTTCCACCTAATAGTATTATTATTTTTTCTTAAAATTACATACGAATAATTCTTGTACGGCATTAATTCATTTCCCTTTTCAGTTTTAAAACTTTCCATTATAACAAAAATAAAAATTGGAAATTGTGGACACGTGGCAATAAGTTGAACGTTGCAGTTGCACTAGGTCGCATGAAACCTATACAATATCTTTATTCATCGTTATCGATATTGTCATTTGTCGTTGTAGATTAGATTAATACTTCCCTACAATTTCATGCAGTACTTATCTAATTTAAGATTGTTTTTTTCATAGTTTAAACCCTGGTTTTTAACGACCGTACCAATATTCCACGTTCAAAACAACCGTACCAATTTTCCGACAATCCAAAATTATATGTGGTTTTATTTTTGTTTTATGTGACATCCTTTTTACTTTGTTCAACATATTATCATTATGCATTTCCCATCCATTCACTCGGTGTACATACATGGGCGCCAGGTTTCCCAAATTTCACGGGGTGCCTAAAATCCTTAGATATTAATAAATGTCAATTTAAATAAATAATAATTTTTTTTCAACATAAATTGTTACCTTATTTAATACGACCTTTTTCATATATTTAAACTTTTAAATACATATTAATTATTTTACATAAAATTATTTTCATTTCATATACGTATGTTAGGAACGAGATATCAAAACATCCAAAATATATTGTTGTCATAAATATTATACAACGAAAAAATTATAAACGTATTAAATTACGTATTGCTCTATCTTTTTATTTCACGGGGTGCAGAGCAATAGTCGGCGCCCATGTGTACATATGCAACATAATGATCGTATACATAAGAAACAGCTCCACATAACGTATACCTAAAAATTATTTAAAAATTAAATAAAGAATATTTTTAATGTAAACGAATTATATTAGTACCCAATATGGTCAATTGGAAGGTTCTTTGGCAAGTCTTCCAGTGAGTATTCCGTAAATTCAGAAATAAAATCGGTTTAAATAAATAAATGATTTCCAAGATCTCTTGAATTATTTAAAGTACTTGTACATTTCACTTCTGTACTATTAGTTTTTCTGGAATTAATATAGTCTTTCATACTGGGCTCTAAATTATATTTAAATCGCAACTTGTTGAACTTAAAATGACTGTTGTACTGGGTATTATTTTTGAAAAAGTACAGTTAAGACATTGACGTTTTTCATAGGAAGATGGCACACTTTCATAAAAACTTGCTACGATAAAACTCACGTTGCATCTTGCATGTATTAGTTTAACATCTGTAATCATAGGCGCCCGAAGAGGGAGGCATGATGGGGCATTTGCCCTCCCTTGGAATTTTAAAAACAAAAAATGAGCCATTAACATAAGGCAATATTTTAAATTGGAATTCATTACATGAAAAATTTAAAAAAGAATGAATTTTATCATTACTTTTTACCTTAGTCGATTTAGTTATGTTATTAAAACGTTTTTCTACTCATCCTTTTGTGAACAGGATAATAAGTATTATTGGGATCTGTTTTATAAGACAGGAATATTACATAATATGCGATTTTTGAGTTTTGGATTTCAATGCCTTTCGAAAAATGAATTAATGACCCGAAAACTACAAAAAATTAATAAAATTTTAACAATTTTCAGAAATTAATATACAACTGTTAATTTAATTTTTAATTTCAAAATTATTATGAATTTGAAATAAATTCAGATAGTGTTTTATTTTAAAACTTTATGATCTAATGTTTTTATAGTGTAAAATTATAAGAATACAAATAAATTATGTTTAACAAATATTATTGGTATTTCAATCTTACGTCGTCATTTTTTTTTTTTTTTTAATGTTACTAAAATAGGCTCAAAATTTTGAAAACGCATTAGTAATTACCAAAAATGCATTTAAATATCTCAAAACAATATCCTGATAGCAATTTGTTTACTTGAAAGAGTTGGGAACACATTTATATCTTGTAAAGTACCTTGTATTGGATCAAGCATTTAAAAAAACAAATTCATTGAAATTTGAATCACCTACCATAAATATTTTATAGTCAATACCACATTTCCTAGTAATGTATTGAATTTTGCCCCCTCCTAGAAAAAATTCTGCGGGCACCTATGTCTGTAATACAAATATCTTCTGAGAAAACAGTTTGTAGATGTGTTAAGCGTTCCTTATATGTCTTTGTAGTACTTATTTTGGTTGCGAAATTCTTACAAAATTTTAGAAACGCATTTGTATCGGTATCTACAAACTGTTTTTATGAAGGTGTATCTGTATTGGGATCACAGATTGACGACGCGCGCTCTGGTGTATTAAATTTGAACTAACCTATTCGGGTACCATTTATGATAGTAGATAATATTTTCTATAGATAGAATGATATCATTATGAATTAATGGTTAACATTAATTTTTACTTTATTGAGTTTAAGACTTTAAGTAGGTATTAGTATCAGCCACTAGGACGTACATATTACCTATATTATTATATTAAAACATCATGACAATGACAAATATATTATGTCAATGCCATAATAATAATTATTAACTGTAGAATAACCATATTTTTTATTAGCATCAACCAAGATTTAATAGTTAAAGTAAGTTAGCGCTTTATTTAATGAATTAGACTAAAAAAATATGATGTTTATACCGAATTTAAACTATTTTCTTTATACTTAACTATGACACAACAAAAGAAAAGTCATAATTTTTGCTCTGTGTTTGGTTGTAACTCAAGGTATTCAACTTGTGAATGCATTAGTTTTCATCAATTCCCGAAAGAAAATGAAATACCTATTATGTGGTTGAATAAACTTGAAGTTGAAGAACCTGTTGATAAAAGAAGAATATGGGCAATAAATCTAAGAATGGATAAAAAAACTTTACAAAAAAAAAGATTGCAAATATGTTCAAGACATTTTACAGAAGATAACTATTTCTGTCCTAGGTTAGTATAGTAGTATTTGAAATGTCCTCTTTTACTTTATTTAAATTTTTTTAGTGTAGTTAATTATCTTATTTTTTAATACCTAATTAGTTCAATAAAAGCGGACAGAAAATGCATGAAAAAAAGATGCAGTTCCAAACTATGAACTCATCTAAATCATCTATTCCATTTATTTCTTCTAAGAAAAGATTATCTTCAAGAAATATTACTTCTCCCAAAAAAAAAAAAAAAAATATCAGTAGTAAGTGTAATGAGTAAACTATTCATTTGAATATAATGTATCATAATATGTCGTACATTTTTATACAAATATTTTTAAGTATTAAAACCTGTACTTACATTTAAATCAAATGAAAGACATTTTGTTTAGAGTCCAAAGAAACTTGATTTATCCAGTATCACATCACATCATTATGTAAAGTCTACTAGGCCTCCGTTGGTAGAAACTATAAATGACCATGATCAGCAACAAATTGAAAGCGTTCAAAGAATACTGGAATACAATAACTGGAATACAAGAACAATAAGGAAGTTCAAGTTTCTGTTGGTGATATATTTGTGCCTTTCATTAACTTAATTGATTCTGAAAAAAAGTTAGTGACTATGACCGGAATACCTACTTTTTCAGTTTTTGGAAAAATTGTAGACGTTTTTAGTGGGCATTATCCAGACACCAGAACACATAATCTCAGTATTAAGGAAAGAATCATACTAATTTTTTAAAAACTAAAACAAGATTTATCATTTGCAATCTTGTCGATTTTTTTTTTTTTAATTTTACTACGGAAACTTGTCGTTTGATTTATGTTACAAATATTCCTTTAATAGCTAGTGTCTACGAAAAGATGGATAAATAATTAATAAATAGTTTAAAAAAATCGAGGGACCACTCACACGTCACAATGAGAATAATAATAATTATAATAATAAATGCGCCTGCAATCCCTACGGTAGGCACCGCGCACAACTACTCGTAAGGCGTGAGCGCCGTGCTGCGGGACCACCGGCAACCAAACGCACACTTCAACACGCTCAACGACGCGTTGCGTAAAGCCGGGTTTACACGTAACAATAAATCGTTACGATGTGATTGACAATTTATCGTCATTTTTATTGTACCAATTAATCGAAATAGTGAATATTGTTTACACGCTACGATTTCTTGTCAAATATTCTTTGTCGACCACGGTTCATCACAACTCAGTTACCATCAGCAACCATTAGCTTTCGCCATGGAGGAAGTACTGTTGTGGTCGTTATATCTAGTTTGTTTAGCGAAAAAAGCAAAACAGTCACGAAGACCAAGAAGAAAGTGGAGCCGCAAATAGTTGCTAAAGAAAAGGGAATTTTCTCATATAAACTTATTACTTATTAATTTTTTTTCACGACAGTGTTTCTGTCTGCCGAAGGATCAAACTCTTTATACTTTTTAACCATCTCTTCATAAGTAAGGATTTTTTTATTTCTGTCTGAGTATTCTTTGCTTTTAACAAGCCACAAGCAGGGAAAACTTTGATATAGCTCAATAAATCCTCTCAAGAAGTCTCGAGGTGTTTGCTTGTCACGAGGTGTTTGTTCTGCCATGATAATTTGAGTAGAAATAAAAAAAATTGTCAACGAATAACGAACTATCCTCCGTGAACGGCCAATGCAAACTAAATCAAATTGTAGCGATAAATTGTTGCTACATGTTTACATGTTCCAACTTGTCGTTACGATTTGCAGAAATTGATGCCACTTGGCATCAATCATCCGATCCAATTCCAATTCCAATAAATCGTTACAATACCCTATTTATACATAACAATAAATCGAAACAATTCGATCGTTACGATAAATTGCTGGAATTTATTGTTACGTGTAAACCCGGCTTTACTACGACGACGGCGATACAAGGACGGGAATCATAAACTTAACTTGAACACGGGAATGGGAATAAGCAGTCTATACAATGGAAAGAAGGATAGTGCAGTTTAGGTAACGGGGGGGGGGGAGTCTCTGTGGCCGAATCGGTCTGGTGCCAATGATCATAGAGCTCACGAAAATTTGGACAAATACCTTACAACTAAACACACAAATCACGACTTAAAACCACGGACGATGAATGGTAACGATGATGGTAACTGCGACGTGACGGAACTGGTAACTCGACGACCAAGGCGGCCACACACACACACACTGCGCCGAGTGCTGGCGGACTTACGCAAGATTGGGGCGTCAGGCACCAGTCCCGCTCTGGGGCGCACACGATGAATGATTTATAATAAAAAAAAAAAGTTGGTAAGTGAGATGATGGTGGTACAAGTTCGATGACTCATTTATTTAGTATAAAACGATTCTGAGCAAAGCTTGAGTGTAATACAATATATTATTATTAATATACTGTTTACGTATTTTACAGTTATTTGTATAATTTTTGGTGAGTTTTTTTGTAATTAAACCCTCATAAAATATTCAATTAGATATAACTCATTTAAACTTCAATAGTTATAGCAATTATAACTCATTAGAAATAAACTTAAAAGAAATCAGACAATATAGTAAAAAAATCGTATAATAATTTATTAAAGTGTGTATAAAAAAAAATCCTGTCACGATTTTTGAATTTTCGTTAGGATAATTAGGTAGGTATATGAGTAAGGTCATATTAAATTTTCAGAACTTTTTGTCAAATATTTAAAATTATATTACATAAAAACTTTCAAACAATTTGGTAAATTAAAAGTTCTATATTTAAGTCAAAAGTGCTATAATTGTTCTGCAAATGTTGTCCAATATAAAAAAGTATGTATTTGATATTGGATAAAATTTTCAAGTTTCTAGCTTCAATACTTTTCGATTTATGACTAAATACCTAAAATCTGAACAGTGAAAATCTCGTTTACGGCGGATTTTTACCGATTTTATCGTTTTTACTCAGTTTTTTGATCGTTATTTTTGATTACTGGAAAAACTATGGAGATTTTGGAAAAATGACCTCTTTGAAGTACCATCTCAGTTCAATTTCAAATCTAAAAAGTTGCTGGACGAAACTTTTGGACAAGGATTTCTATACGAAAAAGTGTTTACAGAAAAAAAAATAATTCCTTCGCTTCACTCAGAATCTAAAATTCCTCACCTCGGTACGAAGGGGATCGTGGCGAATAACGAACACGTGGCAGATACCGGTATTCGCCGTAGCGCTTTATTGGTACAGTCGAGTCTCGATAACTCGAAAGTCAAGGGACATAAAAATAACCACGGCTCATTATCGTCACTAGATCGACGTTGGATATATAAATTTTCGATTACCGTACTCGAGCGTACTCGAGTCATTGTTTATCAATATCACGTATAATTTATTCGGTGGACACGTAAATATTAATTAACATGTAATTAGACCCATGCAACAAATACGTTTTTTTAATTTAAAATTGATTTTATTATTCACACAAATGATTTCGTAATTCAAGCTATTTCCCATTTAAATGTACAAAAATGTACGACGATGAAATATGAATTATTTTTTTTTTAATACCATTGAATACCATTACAATATTTTGTCCATAAAAATTACAAATTTAATAATATATAAACAAAATTATAAGATAAAACTTGGTTTTCTTGGTTGAAGTTTAAAAATATAGATTACTTCTTCCAGGTCGATATTGATTTCACGATGAACGCTTAGCAAGGCAAGTCCAGTTAATCGTTCATTTCCTGACGAATTTCTCAAATATGATTTAATGCGCCGTAATGTTGAAAAAGTACTTTCTGCCGTAGTAGTTGATACGGTGGGTGTAGAAATAATAGTTAACTATTGTCTTATATTTGGCAAAAATTCATAAATCACATTTTAAAAATGCTTCAAATGCTGAGGATGGTCTTCAACATTGGTGCCCAACCCACGGCCCGCGGGCCACATGTGGCCCGCGAAGGTATTCTGTGTGGCTCCTTTACGAATTTTCTAAAATAAAAAAAATTTAAAAAAAAAGTAAAATAATTACAAAATATTTTTTTCTATTAATTTATGGATTTTTTTTTTCAATAAATATTGCAAAAAATACAATATTAATGATAGTGATGAAACTAAAAACTATATAAAAATGTTTTACACTTATTTTTAATTGAGCTTGTATTTCTTTAACTAAAAATGAATAACCTGGTTGAAATTTAAATGTTCATATCCTCAAAGTTGATTAATCTAATGTGTACCTGCGAAGTGTACTATTCAATCTATAATCTCTTCAACAGGCAATATAATGTATGAAAACAAGTCAAATACGTAAAATTATTTTTGTACTTTTTTACTTTGCGGCCCGCTTGAAGATAATTGTTTACCAAAGTGGCCCGCCGAAGAAAAAAGGTTGGGCATCACCGGTCTACAATCATCTTTTTCTTTTACCCATTTGGATTTCCACAATAAATATTCCGAATTAAACTGTTGATGATCCGAAAGTATTTGTACTGTACGACTATGAACTAGTATAAAATGTAAATTGTGGTTTCCCACCAATTATACCTAGTAGTTAGTAGGGGTAAGTGCGTGACTAAACAACAAAGTTCAACTTATTTTATTTTTTCCTTCTAAAATTTAAGGTTTATTATTTTGGTAAAAATATCATATTTGTTTTAAGTTATAAACCATTCATATTTTTTTATCACATACGCATGCGGTTTAAAATTAAATTTTTAGAAGAATTTTTTTCAAAAATATTTTTTCAAATGACAAACTTTCCCCAACACTCGGGGTAAGAGCGTTATCGAAACATATTTCGAAATGCGAATGTATAGGAAGAACAACAGGGTTGTACCAAAGGGCTCCTAGAAGAGCGGTCGGCCCTTTTGACTGAGCACAGGCCCACTAATACCCAAAGGAGTTTAGAGGTCTTAATTTAAAACAGACGTAAAACAACAATTTTACACGGCAGTTTGCCCAATAATTATAATAATACAAAATTAATGGTCATACAAAATATGACGGCCGTCTCATAAAAATACACATATATATATATATATATATATATATACCAAATAAATATTTCCTATAATAATAATTGTTCGCGCCAATATGAGCGAGATATATATATATATTATTATTATTATGCTAAATAGCGCGGCGGCGATGACTCTCCTTATCTCCGTTCCATTAGTGTCTTAATTTTCGTTATCGTGTGTGAATTTTAATTGTTATTGGCCAGCGTGTAATTATTATTTAAATTGTCTTTGTATTATTATTATCTGTTCGATTTTACGTTTGTTGTGATTCACCTGCGGCCAACGCCCAAATTATTATTATTATTATTATTATTATTATTATTATTACGTATATTATTTTGTCGTCGTTGTCGTTCTCTGTTCGCCATTGAGGCAACACGTTTTTTTTGTTTTTCATTATAAATTTTTCACTCTTTACTGTCGTCGGCCACTATACGGCATAAATCTTTATTATTATACATTTTATTACTCTTTTGTACGGTGTGTCACTGCGGCCCGTATATACACAATATATTCCATATTCGATTATTATTATTATTATTATTATTATATACTCCAATAAAAACGTATTTAAATAAACTTGCATTTCGCTGTTTTTTTTTCACCATTGTGGCATATTATATTGAAGTTACCATCACTATCTGGAGAGATCAGCCGTTACCAGCCCCTACCTATTCGTTTTGTTGTTCTGTGAGTTCTATTATTTATACATTTATTCATTGCCATCGTCGTTTGGTAAGTCATTTTCGTCGCTGTATCATCACCAACTTGAGCTACACGCGTAAGTCCACCAGCAACAGGAGTTGTGTGAGAGGCCGCCCAGGTCGACCAGAGTTACCCGCCATCGTCGTTACCATAGTTTATAAGTGTGAATTTAATGTTTAGTTTTAGTTATTATATTAGCCGATTACTGTGCTCTCTGTGGTCATCGCACCAGATCGACCCTATCACAGAGATTTCCCACCCAAATAACTAAACTCGACTTCCCCACTCCAGTGTATAAACTCAACGTCCTTGTTCCCCGTAAAATTTAAGTTGTTTATATCCCATCCTGGTCGTCGTCGTCGTCGTCGTCGGTGGGTGTATATTGGATTGCCTAAACGGCGAATTAAAGGCACATAAACCTGTCGTCTCAATGTGAGTGGTCCCTCGATTGTATATATATATATATATATATATATATATATATATATATATATATATATATATATATATATATATATATATATATATATATATAAATTATTTGAGCAGTGCGCTCAAACAATAATAATAATACAAACAATCTCACGAATCACCACAGTCCGTTGCCTAATCTCCGTAATTTTTCAGCGATCTCCAGTCCAACGATGCACCGCTCCGTCCTCCGATGTGGCAGCAGATCCGCCGTCCTAACACGAATAATGATAATAATTAGGATTGATATATTAAGAATATATCAATAGTTGTAACGGGCGTATATCGATTCCGCCGATTTGGTATCGATTCCGCCGGCTATTGATTCCGCCGGCTACTGTTCATAAAAATCATATATCGATTCCGCCGGCTATTGATTCCGCCGGCTACTGTCTATAAAAATCATTTATCGATTCCGCCGGCTATTGATTCCGCCGGCTACTGTTCATAAAAATCATTTATCGATACCGCCGGCTAGGTACTCTTCATAGTACGCACAAAAATAATATAGTTTAGTAAATGGTTAATCATACTATTTAGTTATTATTTAATACTTTTCAATTCATAATAACATCTAGCTCAAAAAATATGGATTATTTACAATACTCCTATTTATAATTTTTGATGGTCTTTCCAATTCATCTTCTGATTTCCGTTTTAAATCATTTGAATATGATTTTTTTAGAATGTTCGCTTGAGGTACTTCATTGTGATTTATATGTTCACTATTGTCTTTAATAATATGTTTTCGATCATAATCGACATACATTTTTTCAGTACACTTTTTATCAATACATTGCCATTTAAATGCATTTAAATATTTAACATAATCTTTTTTATAAAATTTAAAGTTATTGTACAAAATTAAATCATTTTTGCGTTCACTAGAAACAATAGTAAAATTCATATTTAATAAATAAATGATGTACACACATACGCAAGATCACCACACGACTGATTCTACGGAACACAAAAATGCAAGTCATATCTGAAATAAGATAAGATATTGGTAGTTGTGTTCGGGATTGTATCGTTTATTTTCGCTAACGAAAATAATCACCAAGTACGTAAATATCTGATAGCTATATAGGTTTATCCCGACGTCTTATCATAACTAAAATATCATATAACTAAAATAGTTAAAAATCATAATATGATTAACCATTTACTAAACTATATTATTTTTGTGCGTACTATGAAGAGTACCTAGCCGGCGGAATCGATAAATGATTTTTATGAACAGTAGCCGGCGGAATCGATAAATGATTTTTATAAACAGTAGCCGGCGGAATCGATATATGATTTTTATAAACAGTAGCCGGCGGAATCGATATATGATTTTTTTTTAAACCAGGTGTTTCGGCGGAATCGATAAATCCCCGTTGTAACTGCTGCAACGGCTGCTGTACACGCCTTGATAGCAATCACGAAACGTGTAATAATAATTATAATAATAATAAAATGCCGTCGAACGACGACCTTGTTCGGCAAAACAAAACAAAGGAAAACGTATAAAAGGCACGCCAGTGTTCCGTGTGGCTGTCACGCAAACGCACACCGCATCACTCGTATCAAGTGTGCGCTGTGCAGGCCGAATGAACGCGTGTAAACTGCCCTCCTAAAGAGAAAGGCAGTATCTTCAAAAACCAAAATATTGGGAAAATTAGTTTTTAGATTTCTTCATTTTTTTCCCTTAAATAATCAGATTTAATTAATTTTTTTTTCACTTTATACCTGCAATCAGCATACTGTGTATTATTGTTATTATTTGTTAACTTAATTGATTATTTTGACCTTTAAATTGACTTTTTAAGAGATACTGCATTTTACTTTAGTATGACAATACATAAATAAAAAGCGAATTTTTACAAATGTAGTATCTCCATTACATTTAATTTTGATGCAAGTTGTACATTGAATGTTTTTAACTACATTAATATATTTAGTATAAAATAGTATTATTATTTAATCATTACATTTATTTTTCTATTGGTGATGATTAATACTTATGATATGAAGAAAAAAAAATTACTGAATTATATTACTTTTTAAATATGTTTATAATTCATAGACTACCATAGAATTTAATACTTTATAATAGCTATTAAAATTATATTGCATTAGACAACAGCCATATTGATATGTTAATTAAAACAAAGCGGTAAGGCAGAAATGGTTAAGCAACTTAATAAAGTTAACATCATAAAAAATCATATTATTAAAACTTAAAATTTAGAATTAATATCTAGAACTATTATCAGGTCTATTATAATATTATAAACAGATGGTGTATAATATGTTTTTAAAGACATTCAACATACTTCAACTTGCAAGTCATTTTAGCTATGATACTAGGTAAATATGTAGTATGTGTTAAGGGAAATCATAATAATAAGAACAAACACAGTATAACCATGGTGTTTACTGCGTTTTTATCTAGTATATGTTACATACTGCAGTTTTTCTTAGTTTTGGACAATATTTTCAAATAAATTGGGAGATACTATATTTTGAATCACTTTTGAGACCATTTAAAATATTTTTTACTATATTTTGTCTGAATAAAAAAGATGCATAATTTGCTATTTAATAGGAATATCAAATAATCTCATTTTTTAAATTTGGTGTTTACTGCCTTTCTCTTTAGGAGGGCAGTAAACGCGTCTAACCTAACCGCTGCGCTCGGACATACACGCACACACGTATCGATAAACATACAAATAATAACGAACATAATTATCATCTGATAACGCTTTGTCGGCTTTTCCGTATATTATTGAACAAGGGTAAAAGCGTTAAAATATAAAAAATTTTAAATAAATCTTCTTTTTTTTTTTTCAGAAGTAAAATGTCTGTATTACTTGTCTCAAAATAACCGTTTGAATAAAAGAAAAATTATGTTATTTGATAGATATACGTACATATGAAAAAACTTATCATACAAATGAGAATAAAAATATGTTTGTTATTAAATATAATTAATAATTATATTATCTAATAAATAATTAATTATCTTATTTAATGAAACCTATTAACTTATTTTACGAAACAATTAATATCGAATAAGTTGTTTTCCGTGTGATATAGCTAATCGGACTTTTGGTTACTTTAATATGTATTGTATATGTATTAATTAATAATAACTGACGCACTCGATATTAGATGATGCACTTACCCCGCATAAACTTGTGTACGGGATAAGTGCATCATTGAATAATTAAGTAATTCGATCAAATATTCATTCAAATAATAACGACGAATATACAAAGTGAATATATTTTGGGTTCATATTTACTCGAATTTGTCCGTTTGGATAAATTATTCAATTAAATATAAAAATATTTAATTTGATATTTACCAACTGTCAGCTATAATACGCATATCTGCAGTTAATTTATAAATTTATAAATAATGCTCTTATACCCCAATGACGCACTAACCCCATCTAACCTACATAATAATATGCGAGTTGATAACACTGTCGAACAAATTCACAAAATAAAGTTTTTTATTTAATTTCGTGGGGTGTTTGAACACCCCTCCCACCATTATCTACGCCCATCGATCAGACATAAGTACGGTCGACAAACGAACCATGTGCTCTCCAGGAAATCTCACTTTTCTGCCGATAACTTTGTAACTGTGTACTTACGGCCGACAGTCCGTGAGACGACTCCGCGAGATCATCGTACGAAAAACAAAAAAAATAACAAAAAAATTGTGAGTTTTCACTCGTTCGTCGACCGTTCAAGTCTCTTCGCGTCAGCAGGCGCTCTCGTCGACGACGACGACGTACTACGTTTAGCCGCGAACCCGCCACCCGACGCCGTACACACCGCCAGATCGCGTTACTGTTATTCGATCGCGTCCCGCAAACGAATAATTATTTTCGCACGACAACGACACAATTATTATATTGTGCGAGCGAGTTTTCGCAAACGTAACACATCAAAAATACGACTTGATGACGTAAAATTATTGAGCCTTCAGTAATAATCAATACAAGTTTTGATAACACGTCCTGTTGTCAATTTTATGATTCGATACTCGCCAACAAATAATATTGCATCAAAAAGTACACGGTTCGGCCAAGTATCCATCAACTCAGATTTTTCTGTCCACACGTCGGACACAGATTAAACATTTTATATTTCATTACGCATTCTTAAATTTCAATTTCAAAATACAAGCTTCAAATATTATTAATTATCATCGATATAAAATGTGTCTTGAAAATTATATTCTATATTCGGAAAATCATTGAAAAAAAAAAAATGAAAAAAAGTTTGTCCCGGTTTTCGCCAGATAAAATATGGTAACCCTATAATTACAGAACTGGACGAGTTTTCTATCTATGAAATCGTTAAGTCGGTATCCGTTTTATAACACACTGCAGAATTAACTTTCAATAATTTATTCAATTTAATAAATACGAAAGCTTGCCGTATACACGGAAACCGTGTGTGTGTGTGTGTGTGTGTGTGTGTGTGTGTGTGTGTGTGTGTGTGTGTGTGTGTGTGTGTGTGTGTGTGTGTGTGTGTGTGTGTGTGTGTGTGTGTGTGTGTGTGTGTGTGTGTGAACGGTATCGTAGAACGCAATACACTACTGTGCGATAAGTCGCCATGACGGAATGTCGAACCGTGTCGACTTGCAACACGGACACGGCACGGTCACGGCAACGTGTGAAACGTCAGATAAGCTGCTATAATACGTAGGTATATTAGTAAACCGTCAAAGAACCGTTTACACGGAAACCGTGTATGTGTGAAAAGGCCTTAAGGCCGGTTTACACGATGCCTGCAGTCGGCGTACCAGTCGAAGTCGCCAGTTACTGAATGCCAGCGGCTGGCAACGTCTAAAGTCTAAAGCGTTTCGCTGCGTCCTAGGTGAACGCGATTTTGCGATATTTTCAAAATATAATTATTATATGGAATGTCCTATTTATATTGTAAACGGGCGGGCGATAATAATATTATCGCTCGTGTTGAAACAAATTAATTTGTTTCTGACGCGAGCGACTGGCACTATTTTCTCATTTCTAGAGTGTAGACTACAGTAATTGTTGTATGTGTATATTGTTGTTATTTGTTATTATTTAAATTGATAGTAATAAATATGGATTCTCAAGTAGAAATTTTGATAAATTTGGTTTGTCTTTTTTCTTTCCTGTTTCTTTTTATTCAATATTGTTTGTTTCTTCATAGCATAGTACTTTAGTAGTGAATTTTCATAGAGAAATTACATTACTCAGATCTATTATTAAGAATATATAATATAGTATAATTAACAATTAAGATATATAAACTACTTGCTCAACAGACAACCGCCAACTAAAAAATACAGTATTAACAACTATAAGGTACATTCGCGCTTGCCGACCCCACAGGCAACCAGGACACCCGCTCGCTCGCGTGGAATATCGCGTTGTCCAGTCACTCGGCCGCTCGCCCGCCCGCCCGCAAAATCGCATTCACCTAGGACGTAGCGTAAACAACTAAATCTGCCAGCAACTGGAGAAAACCAGTGCACGGAAAAAAAAAATTGGTTTAATCAAATGTAAATATAGTAATTTTAACTTCGTTTTATAGTTTATATACGACTAACTAAACTTTCTATTAAAGTAACTACCATTTATTAGTTGGTGACCAACCAACATTTATAGGCAAATTAACTAAAGTTATAGTAACAGCAAATACATTTATTGTGATGTATTAATTATATTTTATAGTCTATTGAAGAACAATTTATAGTAAATTTAAATAAATATGTTTTTATGTTTGATCTATACTTTATGGTTATTCAAATTAAACGTTAAGTTGCCTTAAATATATTTATATTTATGTCTCAATTATGTTTTATAATTGATCAAATTAAGTTTATAGTGACTATAAATACATTTGAGATGGTGCCTGAACTATATTTTTTAGTCCATTTAATTAAATTTCAAGTAACTGTAATTCGATTAGTCTTTATATTTCAACCGTATTTTGTAGTCCACCAAATTAAAATGTTAGTTATTCAAAAAAAAAAAATAAAATAAATATTTTACTATTTTTACCTATAATTTTAAGTAAGTAAAATATTTTTTTGATGATTATGTGTGTGAATTATTATTTAACTTAGTTTTAAATAAAATTATAGTAAGTGCAACAGTTGCTATATGTAGTTGTTTGATACCAAGGACTGCTTGCGGGGTTAGGTGGTTAACCCTCCTCTTTCACAGGTAGCTGATGCGTAATCGTAATATTCACAATGTTACAATATTTTTGATAAACTTCCTCTTCGTGGAATATTCCTGCACACACTTCTGTTTGATATAGTATTAAATCAAACTCCACAGATTTTTTTACCAACCTTAATACAATTTTAAGCACATCATTTTTTAATAAATAAAAGTAGATACACATTTTTCTCATAAATTATTATATTTATTATTATACACAAGTATTATTAAAAACAAATTCTCTAATGAATAAACAAAAATAAATGTCATTTTTATAAGTATTCATTAATTATTAAATATTTTATAAAAAAAAAATACACTTAAATACATTTAGATATTTTATATTTTAATATACATAGACCCATCTGATGTTTTATTACTATGTGTAGGAAATATATTTCCCTGCAAACTGTTCAAAGATATACAAGATAATTCATTAGTAGTGTTAAGTAAAACATAATATGCATAGAAATGTTCATCAAAATATAAAGTAGTATAATTTTTAAATATAACATAAGGTTCATTTAAATGCGTTATAAAAATAGCAATAATTAATCCAAAAGAAGGCAACATACAATTTTTTTCATCTGACACATTAATAATTAATGACATATTTTTGCAGTTATACTCAATATTCTTCATACACACCCATGAAACAAATACAATATTATCATTATTTATAAAATTGAAATGTGCATCTAAAAATCTGGTAGAAGATGAATACAAAATAAGTGTATCTTGAGATAAAGTTAAAATAGGGCCTGATTTTTGAGAAACAGTATAATAATCACATGTATTTGATAAAAATTTATAAGCCAATTTTAATTGATGTTTTAACGATAATGTATATTGTATGTTTTTGCGAGATGTTATAGCATTTGCAGTGTCTTTTAACTCTTTATGTTTTGCCTCAAAACGCATACACCAGAATAATGATAAAGGTCCAGATTCTTGAATAATCATAGGATAATGCACCATGTGATGATGTTTAGGCCTTAAATTTATTTGGAATGATTTTAAGAAAAGTTCATGGTGTTCAGCTACTAGAGTTTTAAGAAGTACTGCTTCTTCTGTCCTAACCCACTTACTTAATAATATATCTAAGATTTTATTCAGCGTAATGTACAGAGACCATAACTCAGAGCCAATTGGTACTAAATCACCTATAATCAATCCCAGATTTCTTGTGAAACACAACATTTCACATGCAGACATTTTCAATGTACCTTGTTTCAGTAAGTCATTCGATAAAAGGGTTGGTCTATTACGAATATCAATCGGACCATAGTCAAATGTTTGAATTCTATTATTTAATGTGTCAATTGAAAAATATTTAAATTCATTTATAAATTTTTTTAACATCATACCTAAATCAAATTTACAAACACCTTCGAGAATATCGTGCATGATATCAACACTAAAATTGGTTGTTATGTTAAATGAATTAATTGTATTCCATACACACAATTCTTTAATCCCATTCAATGACACATCATCAACTATAACATCTGCTTCATAATTATCAGAATTTCTTAAACTATTATCATTTTGGGTGATCTGAACTTGACACTGAGATCTTGTTGATTTACAAAAACGGCATGGGTATGTTGCAACAAAGCTTTCAGTGAGTCCTAAAATTGAGTGCATACCCAAATTGTCACCAATTATAAGCCCAACCATAAAAAAGATTGTATGTTCCTTATTATTAACTGTTATACTAATTCCTACAGTTTCTAAATAGTTCAGTTCATCTATTAAGTTCTTAAATACAGCCAAATTCCCAAATGATTTTTTAGTATCTGTTTTAAATAATGATGTTAAAATTATATTATCTAAAGTGGATGATAATTCCGGGGGTAAACAAGCTAATGACACATAAACAGCGCCTAATTTCTGAACACCTGCATGAGAACCCAGAGGATTATTCACCTCGAAATCATCATAATATAAAAATAGTGGCAATATAGTTCTGTTTGGAAAATGTTTCACTTTATTTTGCCACAATTTGGATTGTGTGAAACTATAAATCAAATTACTATATTGCATTTCATTAATGTAATTCAATATTATGTTTAACAAATTTGAATGTTCTAACATTTTTTTTAAAACTATTCTCAAAGGTATTAAACATATATTTACTGCTTTATGCTGTACGTCTACTCTACCATTTATAAGTCTATCATCTAGCTTATAACCAACAACTATTTCTTCTGGTCTAATTAATACACCCATTCTTTCAAGTGTTTGAAAACGTAAATATTCAGTTTTCATGTTTTCAAAAGGTGTTGAGAAATCAGAGACTAGATCCAATAATGAAGTCAATTCGTCCTTAACATTAGAATCATTAGAAATACTTAAACATTTATTAAGTTTTGTAACAAAAATAGTTAAAAAAGAATCATTTAATTCCTGAACATCATCAATTAAATGTTGAACTTTATTTCTCGGAATAATAGAATCACTATACCATTTACATATTAACGAAAGAGAATTAGAGTGCAATACATTTTTTAAATCATCTGATGAACTAAAACTTTGTTCAGTAATCTGTGTATTTCCATTTACAGAATTTATTAAATTATAACTTTCAATGACAGTATTAGTAGACACTGATTCAGAACTATTAATTATATCTGTAGGATTAGGATTTGGAGTAATAATATTTAAACTACTATTATTTAAATGACACTTTAAATGACGTCTGAATGCATCTTTATTAGTAAAAATACGCATACAATTCTGTTCTTTACAATGAAATTCTCCAATTCCTTTTATGTCATGAAAAATATTTAAATGTATAAAAAAATGATTTATTGAAACTAACTTCTCGTTACACATAAAGCAAATAGGCATTTTGAAAATACTTAAAAATTACAGTCAACTTGTTATTGTTGTTATAAAATAAAAATAATTAATTTATAACAACTAATAAAAATATAATAAACTTAGTAAATCATTAACTAATATAAACCAAAATAATTAAAATTAATATATCATAATGTAAAAATAAAGAATATTTTAAAATAATAATACAATTTTTTTGTTTTAACCACATAAACTCTAAATAGCTTATAATATTAAACTATTGTTTTGATAGATCATTTACTAAACTTTTAATTCCAATGAATTTGTGTTTAAAATCAGTTATGCCAAAAAAATATTCAGAAATGAAATGCCATACTTGTTCTGCTTCTTTTGGATATTCTAGATTTAGAGTATGAAATGCCTTAAAGCAAATGTCTAAAGCCTTGATTGGTGTTTCCAATTTAAAGAGAAGATCATTAACAACTGTATATGAGATGGTGTTATCAACAATTACTATGTACGGCTGAACAGTTAATCCCAATGAGAATGCTTTTTCCACCTTTTGGTTTTTAATATTGTTGAGATCATTTACATTCTGCAAAATTATTAAAAAAAAAATCACAATAATTATAAAATTATTTGTAAATAATTATATTATATACAGTTAAAAACTAAAAATGTACTGTAATATTTGTAATTACTGCCGAAGCTTGTTCTACTATAGATGGTTTAAATGATTTCGTCTTCAATTTAAAAATAACAGGTTTCATTAAAAATGGGATTAATTGAATAGCAGCAAAATCTCTTCCTATACACAAAAATATAACTAATTAAACACAATAAACATAATGCACCACAAAGAATTTAGAATACATGCCTAAATCACTTTCATTGGTGTTAAGAAATGTGGTCACAATTTCATGTTGTTTAACTCCAAGGCTTACATTTCTACTTGTGAGATATTTTTGTAACTGCACTTTAAATATATCAAATTTTTGGAGGAGGCACATATCCTTGTTAGGATGAAGAAATTTAAAATCAATATCAATCTGAAATTAAAGTTTATAATTATAGCATTACAGGATTATTATATAAAAATATCGGGTTGCCTTGGTTCAATCACTAAATCCTTAATACATCAATAGTAAGTTAATGTTCCCTTAACCATGATTTACTGAGCCTTATTGTCTTATAAGTAATATACTTATCATACAAGTTATTATATTATATATTATAATATGCAACTTTGCATAATTATTCAATTTTTGAAATGTAAGTATTTAATTTAGGTTATTAATTTATGATTTGGAACAATCATATCTCAATGCACATTGAATTTGTTACTAGTAACAATCATTACTAAACATTTAAAAAAATAATAATAAAAATACCAGTTTACACTGAAAAAAATTGAACTTAAAATTCTGGTGGTCCTAAATAATATAGGTAGCACTTATGATTTATTATAAGGGTGATTTTATCCTTGTATGACAAATTATTTATTATAAGTAGGGCTGGAATTTTGATGAATTAAATATATTTTTTTTAAATTTTTTAGGGCACTAAAATCCCAGTCCTAATTATAAGTAAGAAAAACTTTTTACATATTACATATTTTGTATAAATACCAGTAAATAGCCAGTTGGTTTTTTTAGACCAGGGTAAATCCCATTATTTTTATTTTGTCCGGTTAGCCGATACTGTCTAGTTTTGTTCCACAAATCAATTAATGTAGTATCCGGTTCCGAGTTATTTTGAAGCCAACAAAGTGCATCATTTATATCATCATCTGTATCTAAATAAATTTACTAGGTTAGGTTTCTTATGTCTTAAAATAGATAGGTACAAGGTACAACTCAAATGTTTAAAAATACATGTTTGTATTGATAGTAAGTAAAAATAATAATTAAAAATACCATCATCATTGTTTAAGTCAACTACATGATCTTCAATATTTTTTCTTTTTATCACTGGTGTTATCTTATGTATTTCTTTTTTTATATTGCAGTACTTGTCATATAATTTTCCCCTATTAGGACTTATTTTTGAACCTTCTTTTTTATAAGGAATAAAATAAGAATATTGAGTTTCACTATGAAATAACTGTTCAATGCCTATAACAAAAAAATAACTTATAGCATATCAATATATAGGAATTACATAGGGTATTCTTAAGTACCTAAAACTATAAAAAAAATTTATAAAACTTCATGTTTAAAAATTACATATAGGTACCTAATGTTATATATTAACATTTAAATAAATGATAATAGTGCTACCTTTTGATAGTTTACAAAATGTTGGTTTATCTAATTTGTTGGTATCTGTTTGCTTATGTAGTTCAGCTTTAATTAATACGGTAGATAATTGATTTCTCATTGATGCATTCAAAAATTTGTTAGTATCGTAAAATTTCATAATCATTAAGCCATCTTGAAATTTCTCTAGTAGTTCTTTAACATATAAGCCCTCATTTCCTATATCTATGTGGTTTAATAATCCGCTAGCATTTGGCTCTTCGACTATATCATTCAAAATATGACTGCTTGAATCAAGTAGTATCATTTCCATACTATTAATATCATCTACATTAGTAATATCTTCTGATGTATTTACCTAATAAGTAAATTAATATTTAATTATTCATTATACTGTTGCTGTATAATCTAAGTATTTTGTTTATACAAATTAAATAATTTTTCTAATTAAAAATTGTAAATTAATTAATTTACTTTTAATACAAATCATTTTAATTAATGGAACAAATAAAAATTGAATAAATGAGATTTTTACTTTTTCATTGATTAATAGCTGTTTTAGATGCTGAGAAAATTTGGATCGTTGACCAATTTTAGGAATTAATTCGCATACCATAATTTCAGTTAATCCTAATAATGCAACCTTATCAATTTCCTCTTCTATTAAAAAATACAGTCATAATAAAACTATCAGTTATATTCATAGTAAAAATATATGTTACTCAGCATTGTCTATTTACCTTTAAAACGAACAGTTAAATTAGATAAACCAATAGATATTAACCAATCATTGGTAAATTGATCCATTTTTTCTGAAAATAGTTTTGTAAATATATATTAAATATATATATTCAATATAATATATAAATATTCATATATTCAATACAGGTACCTATTGAATATTGGTGTAAGAATAATATTTAATTCATAATTCTACAGTTAGAATGCTTATAAGCAGCAGATAGGTACAATATAGAATAGTAATATTTATGAAAATTAAAAATAAATTAATACAAATTTTATGGCTTAAAATATTTAAATTCGTAAATGTAGTAGCCAGTAGGTATTAATTATAGGTAACCTATAAAAGTATGAGAAAAATATTTTGCACTTAGGAACCAAGCTTATCCTTTAAGAGCAGTATATTTGTCAATAATCTATACTAGGTATATTTTGTTTCTACATTATATTATGCAATTAGTAAAATAGGTTTCCTATAGTTAATTTAGAATTATATAAAAATAATATACAGAATAATTGAGTAGGTACCTACCTAGTTATAATACATAAAAAAAACTTATGGTTATTTATGGTAGGTATCTACCTATTTACTGAAGGCGCATGTTGAATTTAAAAAAAAAACACATACACTAAATAAGTACTCATTACTAAATAATATTAATAATCATGACTTTAAAATAAGAACATTATGCAAAAGAACAAATATACTTCTAAGGAAAATATGAAGATGGTACCTACATATTATTATAAGTGATTAAACGGTAGCACTTGCCAAAAATGATAAATTTTATTGAAATACCAAATAGGTAGGTAGTAGGTACTTAAAGTTAAAACTACTATTTGATTATGACATAATATTACAACTTGGGAGATTCGGTAAAACAATTAATGTATTTAATGTACCTACATATAGTATTTTTACCAGCATTTTATCCAGAACCTGTTCCTTAATAATTCCTCACATCAAATCAGACATTTTATTTAATAAAGGTCAAATGGTTTAAGAATCATATTATTTTTATTACCTCTATACCTCTACCGACCGCTTGAATTTCATTATTTAAATACCTACGTGGCTCCGTCCTACCGACTAGTGACTACCTAGACACCTAGTTAGTAATTAATTAATAACTTGACTAGGCATTATACTATACACTATACAGGGCTTACAGGCAGAGTATTAGTGAACATAATAATAATAAAATAAATTAAACTTACCTTCTAACTTCTAAGGTTATTGTCTTATTGAAGAAATCGCCAAAACGGGCAAACAAATAATAACGGTAACGTAACTCGTAAGTAACATAACCAAATGGCAAAAATGGACGTTCAACTTTATAAATTGTAGGTTATGTTTTATAAATTGTGAAAAATAACCAAATCAAATTTACCATAGACATAGAAGTGGCTGTTATTAATAATTATTATTATAGTATGCGACACGAAACAGGCCCGTGACCCCCGCGACCCGCGTTCCATAGCCTGCAAACAACAATGGCACACAATGTATAAATAGAATATTTACAGGATTTCCAGCTACAAATTACAAAAGAAACAACTATAAATTATAGTAGAAACATCTCACTTCGATTAAACAGAATTTTAACTAATTTAATTGATAATACAACTATATACTATAGCACAGTTTATTTAAATTTTTCGACTATTTTCGTTTAGTTGAATCTAATACATTTTTTTGACTACGCTAACTCTAAATTAGTTAATTCAACTAACTTCTTTCCAACTACAGATGTATAGTAATTTTTTTTTTCCGTGTGGGCACTATGGTGCCAGCAGATGGCATTGCCAGTAAAACAAATTATTTTGTTTTACTGGCGCGACAGCTCCCCCCCTCCATTACATCACAACAACGACAACAGCTATAACTGGCTTGATTGGACTTATCATATAATCAACAACGCTTCAAATTGTTCTGGCGTTAGCCTAATCATAGATTTAAATTCTCGTGGGTCATTGTCATGCAGTTCTTTTATAATTGCTTCTGAGATGCTCCACATTTTTTTTTTTATCCATCCAATCTCTTATCCAAACTTTTTGTTTTTTCTTCTCCGATTCCTCTTCACATATTTCCAATAGCTCGTCACACAACAATATAGAAATAGAACGCACTGCTTTTTTAAAACCAACGATGTAAGCTGTTTCTGCCGTAATGAAATTAAAGTACTGAAAAAAACGTATTTTATGCTATAATGTTTATTATGTTAACTGCAAAAGCACTACTGCATTATAGGTTCACAAATTAATAGCACAATGCAACTTACTATAGTAGCTGGCGTCGTGTAAACGATGGGTGCCAGTAACCTGCCAATTCCAGTTGCCAAACGCCAGTGACGCTTCAGCTAGCATGCCAGCTAGTATGCCAGCAACTGGAAACGTGTAAATCGGCCATAATGGACACGGACGTATCAGCCGATTATTCGCCGAATACATTTTAATGCGTACAAAACTATTCCGAATGCATTTACTGTGATTTTTTTTTTTTTTTATTGAAGACGAGTACTTTAAATTCAATCGCGATTAAGACACCTCCGGACGATTTCGAGATTGACTTGAAAAAAAAAAAAAAACGTTCGACGGTCAAAATACGTAACGGTAAATCGTGTTTACGAGCGATAGGCACCACGCGTGCACGCGAATCCGATTTACGTTAGAACCGCGGTACAAGTGTCTATATTTGACAGAAACGAAAACCAATCAATCACATTTCTCTTTCGCCGACGCGGGAGTGTCATTTCAAGTTTTGGTTTCGTGTTTTTCGACGCCGAGCAACCGCGGTTACACCGTCGAAATTCGCCGACTTGAAAATAATAATAAATTCAGATTAATTGATAAGTTTCGTGTGGTTTAAGTATCAAGACTTATCCGGACCGCGAAATCCAATCAAAGACGTTATAGCGTTTTCCAACCTAATAAAATGCAATGTTTATATACGTATACTAATTATAATATATACGTACGTTATATTACATGTTTTCGAAATTGATTCTAACGGATAGTTAATGCTTGGTTTTAAACCCATTAAGCGTTATTTCTATACGTACGAGACAGCAGTAGGCAAACACTTAAAATAAAAAATGTGTCTTGTTTTTTTTTACACACATTTAATCGTTCAGGTTCTAGGCCGCCTGACTGTCGCGAAGACGAGTATTAGTCGAGACGGCATAAAATCTATACTTATAACACGTGATAAAAAACTGACTAATTTGACGTGTCGATATATTCTGGATTCAATTGCCTGCCAACTTTTAAAACGTTATTCAGAGTGGCGCACGGTCGTTCATATCGGTGACTATACGTTTTATTTTTACGGCGGTGACTCTTGAGTAGAATATTTGATTTTTAGCGCACGCTGTACTCATAGATTTTCCATTAACCATAGTTCCATAACTCAACAGCTATCACATTATTGCAGAAGTTTCTCATCAAAAAATATATTGGTACTTAGTGAGTTTAAAAGTTAAGCACATATTTATAGAATTTATTGTAAATACGGTGAAACACGCAATATTATACCAGCATCTGGAAATGTTAAATGCTTAAAAATAGAATGACTGAATTCATATTATGTAAATATAATATTAGAAGACTAGTAAAATGTAAATAAATAACATATAACAATAACACGTTTAAGTGATACCTGCACGTTATAGTACATACGACGTAAGTACATCTTTTTTTTGTACTTTCTCGTATACCTACTAATATAATACAAATATGCTTCAATGGCTAGTTCAAAAAAAGCTGTAATGCGAACTAGTGTTAGGTTAATTTACGTTGGTAAATGGCACAAGAACTACGAAATGTATTAAAGAAATCGGAAAATAAGAAAACACGTATAGACGGTGGGTCAATAAATGGATTCTAGTACTGGATCGCAATACTTTGGGCACTAGTGAACATTTATTACGAGAATTTGCAACAAAAGGTGAAACTTCATACGAAAATCGTTTGAAAATGAGTAAAGACCAATTTCAAGTATATACTTCTACATCGAATCACCCGAAAAATGCGAAAACAAAACAATACCGATCATTAAAAATGAACAAAAGTAGAAACGGTTTTTACTCGACTGAAACCTAATTTTCATGATTCGGTACGATAATGAAACTCGTGTTCACATGTTCATAACAACTTGTTCAGTTTTCACGAATCAGTCATAATGAACGTTTTGACTGACACGCGTGAACCCGTCTTGCTAAGCTCGTCGCCTAAAAACGTTTCTATAGTGTTGATCTATAAGGTGAAAATGTCGCCAGTAGCACACGGCCGCCGCCGGACGAGCGAAAACGGACGTCGTGTTTTTCGATTAAATTCGTATTATTCACATTATTCGCATCGCGGGGACGACAATGATACGACGACAATAACGGGCGTACGAGACGTGTCGTCGACAGCTCGCGGTCTGCCCTCCACCCCCGGGGACAGGTAGCCCAAAGGTAAATAGCGGTGTGAGAGACGTTTCCCGCGCGCGGACCGCCGGCAGTCGCTGACAGTCGGCGCGTTATTATATTATTATTATCGTCGTTATTATTGTCGTGCACGCCTACTCGGCGCGGTGCCTACCGGTGTTACTCTCTCGGGGCGCGCGGGGGAAAAAAAAAAAAAAATGCGTTAATAATTATTTGACGGCGACGTGCGGTACGGTATATATTGTACGGTAGGTATAATATAATGTGTACGCGAGGGTGGGTTTTAACGAGATTTCGATACACGTCGTACGGACGTAAAGTGGAGGAGGCGGAGGAGGAGGAGAAAAAAAACTAGAGAATGAAAGAGGAGAGAAAAAAATTAAATAAAATGTAGCCTAATTCCTTTCTTCGCCGGAGTCCGGGTCCTTTTCACCCGCACGGTATACAACGTGTATGGATACCCGAAGTTATACAATGTACATATTATGTGTGTGTGTGTATATACATATGCGAAACCGTGATGGCATATAATATATAATACGAATAATAATAATAATAATAATAATATGGTCAACAAACAGACGGAACACGGGGAGAACTGCGTGCATGTACGTATATAATAATATGTATACGGTAGGTACGTCGTCGTGTGTACAATTGATGTGATGTGAAATGTACACACGACTGTGTGTAGCGTTGATGTGTGAAATGGAAATGAAACGCGTGTAAATGGGATACGGGGAGAGAGGGAGAGAGAGAGAGAGAGACGGGCGGGGAGAAAAGAATATAAAGAGAGAGATAAAGAGAGAAAATGATATATTATAGAGACACACACACACACACTCGGACGAATTGATATGTGAAATGTGCACGCACACACACACACAAAATGCACATGCGAAAAGAGAGACGCGTCGACATATTATTATATTATATACATACACATCGTACCTACTACTACTACTACTACCACTACTGATATAATATACAATATGTTATATATAAATGGCATTCATCGGCCACGGTGGTGGATACACGACTAGCTGTCATTGTGTATTGTCACGTACGTTTTCGACGATCCCGTCGTCCGTGGGCGATACAAATATTACACACACACACACGTATAATATACGCGCCTTTGTGCGTGCAGCGGTGTTGGCACACGGGACGTGTACAAAATATACACGAAAAGGGCACGTCAGTCACCGGGACCGGGACCGCTATACGTATATTATACATATATATATATTATATATGTATTATGTATAGGTGGCGTACAACATTATGCCGTGCCGTATACTACTACTAGGTCGCCTTATACGTGTGTAAACACGTGTGTGTGTGTGTGTGTCGTGAAAAAAAAAACCCCGTCGTAGGTAAATACACCATTATAATATATCGTATACGTATAGCTGATATATATTATTATTATTATTGTTATACAATACCGAGACGACGACGACGACGTTCTTTTTTTCCTCTTTTTTTTTTTTTTTTTGCGGACGTTCACACTTATTTGGATTTCGTCTTCTTTTTGTCCCTCGTCGATCTCCTCCGGCTGCGCCGTGCCGTGCCGAGCGACCGTATTGTTCGTGCTGCCGTGTACACTCACTCGCCCCGGTCGCGAATCCGCGGTTATTGTCCGACGCGTATATAGGTACGTATATTATGCGCACGGTGAATCGTGATCCCGCATCGGATCTCGCCTAATTTCCACGTGGCTACGTGCGCGCGGTGGCCAAACTTCAAACTTGGACCCGGAAGCGAGACCGTTGGCAAAAAAAAAAAAACACACGTACAGCACGAGAATAATATTATTTCATTATGCCGTGATGATTATATTATAAACATACATTGTTCACGCCAATCATCATTATGATAATTTAATAACAACCTTTTTGCGTGATATATTATTCAAGACTATGTTTTGCGTGCGTATAACGTTATCAGTAGGGCCCGGATTTATATGCAACAAAAATCTATAAAATATGCAGTTTCATATCATAAATATGTAAAAAAATGTGCGAAATCATTTTCTTTTTCAAATTAACAAACTATAATGTTTTAAGTAAAAAATTTACACAATGCAAACACTTACATCGTGTAAGTATACAAATATTATAAATTAATTAGGTAAGTACAGTAGAGTCCCGCTAATCCGGTCATCGCTAATCCGGACATCCGCATAATCCGGACAATTTATGTTTCGTATTTAGTACTCATGTGTAATATATATATTCGGAAATACCCATAATTAAGATATGTATTATCGTTTCAATTATATACATATGTATTGTAAAATTGTAAATCAATAAATTTTGAATTCGTATAAATACATGAGGTGTTTTTTGACAGTATATTTATTGTGTTATTGTTTATAGTGTTTATTAATGAGTAAGTTAAAAAAAAACGTCATTTCGTTTAATCCGGATTTTCGATAATCCGGAGAGAGTCCGGTCCCATCTAGTCCGGATTAGCGGGACTCTACTGTATTATGAAAAATTGCTATTTTGAAATTCAGAACAACATTATTTTTATAAAATTGTGTTTTCAATAGGTATACTATTTATATTAAATTATTATTTTGGGACGCGTACCAGCATGAAGTAATAAATATCGATTTTATGTTTTCGAATTGAAAGGATCTACGATTATCTCGGAGCATACTTTGTACTTGGAAGAACTTCTTTCCACGTCACAAAATACAATTGGTGCATATTTAAAACTAGATAGATCTTCAACTGATAGTTCCTCGTCGTCGTTACATTCCGATACAGACCTGGTGTAAGAAGCATATTATAGATTAGTTTAAATGCATGGCAAGGTTTTTGAAATCATCACAAGAAAACTTGACAAAACCGAACTGTTTTAAGGATTTATTGTTTATATAATTAATATGTGTATCAAACGTCAATTTAGTGTCAAGGAAAACACCAATATCTTTAAAGTTTAAAACTCGTTCTAAGGGATTATTATTTTAGTTGTGGTTAATATTTGAAGTGTTAGAGTGAGAACGATTAAAAGTCATTAATTTACATTTATTTACATTAAGGCAGAGTTCATATTGATCACACAACATATTATATATATATATATATATGTTACGGACGTTATATACTACGATACTACTTTTACTTATTAGACGGAAAGCTCTTAAAATTAAATATAATTATAATTGTTTTAAGTATTAAACTCGAATAAAAACGTCCGAACCCCCGCAGTCTTTCAAAACTTTTTGGCTCTCGCGAGGTCGTATATCTGACCTTTAGATCCCTTTTAATTAAGACAATGAATACACTTTAAGTACAACCCGAAAATCCTTTTCAATTTTTTAAGAAATGTTATTTGTTCACAATTTTTATGTCATAAACAAAAAACCAAATTTATATTCTCGAGAACTTTAGCGGGACCTCAGTGAAGATTTATCGATTCCGCCAAAACTTTTTGTTTCAAAAAAAAAAACTATGTTTCGATTTCATTGGCTATTGATTGTGAAGGCTGCTGTTAATAAAAAACGTATGCCGAATTCTCTGTAGTTTATATAATAAACATTTACTCACGTATTGAACGTGAAAATACAAAACCGATTACATCATGTACGATAGGTTTTCAAAAACTACTAAAAGTAGGTAATTAATTTAAGCTTTTTTTTATTTATTTATTTTTTTTTTTACACTCGGCTGGCTTTTTTAATATTTATTTTGAATTATATATTTGAATAATTATTTAACGATTTATACAACGATTGAATTGTGTTCAATGATAATATATTATACACGGAAAATGATAATCTCTATTATTAGACAGCATACTGTAAACATTGACATTTTCAACTGTTGATAATAACCAGGGCTCGGATGTTGTAGCAAATGCATATTTTTTTTTTTGTTCGTTCTAGAACACTCTAAGTAAGATCGACATATGTTTCACACTTATCTGATGTCATATACGATTTTTTTTTTGTATTTTTTTGCATATTTACGGTTTTTATTGCTATTTTGCTATTTTAGATTCTTTAGTACTATTTTTGGGTATATTTTCACATAGTATAGGAAAAAATCACATTTTTTTTACTTGGTAATTTTTTTAAAAATATTTTAATTATTGGAAATAAAGCGAAAAATATTTCATTTTTCACCGTTCTACAAACTCATCGACAGTCTGATGTATTGATAATTCGTGACGTCAGTGTTTTTCATAAACCAAGTTCTTGAAAAAAAAAACATGGTTTGTAGGCATTAATAAAAATATCTAATATTTTAACGGGGGAAGAATCATCTGAAAACCCAGACGGGCTACCTGAAGATCTAAATTGTAACAACTTGGTATTTTTTAAGTACGCGCCAATAACATCCGTTGATGTTGAGCGGTCAAAAAAAAAAACCGTGGCAGTATTGACCAGATCCGTGGTCGCGACAGGTCAACAGCACTAGGCGGTCACGTGGTGTCAGTGGTGGCCTGATTAGGTCGGCGAGACGGCGAACTGATAAAAAAAAGTCTTTTAAATTTTTCGTTTTTTTTTTTATTTGAGTTCGAGTTCAAATCATAGCGAATGTACGTATAAAACATATTACGTTTTACATTTCGATCGGTTTGAAAAAAAAAAAAAGAAGAGAAATACGAGAGCACTGCGGTGTTCGAGTCGATAGCGTACTCATTCGTTAAGTTTTTAATTTGATCCTCGTAAAGGCGCGGACCTCGTATAATTTCTGTAAAATAAAACGAGCGGTTTCGAGTGGGTCCGGTGGACTTGACATCCCTCGAATCTCCCTGATTGCGTGTACACGAAAAGGCCCTTTTATTCGCGTACAATATAGCCCACCGAGTAATATCTAGCCAGGCCGCTTCTGTGCGGTTTCGTAATACAGGGGTGGCGGGAGGGGTGTGCTTTCGTGCGGCCGATTCTACCGAATTTCCCGGCACGCCACTGTCGGACTCCCGTCGCGCGTTTCATCTCTGCATACGCACTCATTGTACTTAAGCTTAACACACACACACACACACACACACACACACACACACACACACACACACACACACACACACACACACACACACACACACACACACACACACACACACACACGACGGGTCAAAACGACCGTACCCGCCCTACCAACGCCCCTCGACGGTCTGTTTGTGTGTACGGTACGACGTACAATATAATTGATACGTAATCGTAACAATAACGCGATATCACCGCCTTCTTTTCCTCCGGCGTTTGCGTCACGGCGGCGTACAAGTGCCGGGGGAATCGCGACCGTTTTACGGAAATCGAAACGTATGATTAATATTAGAGATGGGAATTATTCGATTGTTCGAATATCAGTATCATCGATACTATACAATACAATACGCAACGAAAATTATTCGTTTGCGTTTTCGCGTTTTACTGCACGTAAAACGTTTAATAATAATATAGTATGGCTTGCGATGCACGAAGACCTAACGAGAAGTGGCTTCATTGCCAGCGATATTGACAACTCGAGTATATTGATTACAGTATATTATCAGGGCAATTAAAATACAAAAAATAAAAACCGTGCAAAACACTCGTATATACCTATCATAATTAAATTATTATTATTAAGGAACGGATTTGTATGTAAATGCATGTGTTTATTCAAACAAGATATTTGACGCATTAACTTTGACTAGATAAATTTAAAAAAAAAAAAAAAAACAATACATTTTAATATTCTTAAGCATGTATTTAACAACCTTTTTTAAACATTTGTATTCTTTATTCTTTATGTAACCATGAAATGAAAGATATATTGACAATATAAGTAAAATTTAAGTAATTATTCTTTATGCTTTATAGTTAAAACTGTTTAAATATTACGAATTGAAAAGTAACTTGAACTATACATTTCATACATTGTAATACGAAAATTCGAACATACCAAAACTCGAGCTATTGGAGATCGAATTCGAACTTACTTTTTTTCTCAAACTTCAAACTGTTCGAATTTTTTAAAGGTTCGAGGTGTTCGAGAGTTCAAAAAGTTCGAGAACCCATTCCTATATTTGAAATGATTTTTCCTTTCAGCCGCATATCTTTTTGTCTATTCTAAGTATTAAGACTAAAAAAGTAACAATAATTGATATTATAACGGAGATTATGAATACATGATATTTCTCAGACAAAGTAATAAGTCGTCAAAGTCGATTTTCAAAAATGGTTGCGTGCGTGTGTGTGTGTGTGTGTGTGTGTGTGTGTGTGTGTGTGTGTGTGTGTGTGTGTGTGTGTGTGTGTGTGTGTGTGTGTCACAATTCGTATACTTGACATAAGTGCACCCTCCATTTTTATTTTATTTGGATTTTCACATATTGTACATCATTTCGTGCAATCCTTTCGCGTAGGTACTGACAATTCGTCCGTATGGGGTTTTTGAAAAGGATTAACGCTATCAATAGGATCGCAAACCGGTCTTTTTATTTGTATTTATCGGCAAACACTTTTCCTGTGTACAACGGAAGTCGAAAGCAATAATCTGTTTACTTGACAGAAAAGTAAATTCTAATAATACAATGGAAAGAGTTCAACAGAAAACGAAATCGGCAGGTAGTGATGAGTATTGTGACATATTCGAGGAATAGCGAGTTATTCACAAACTCTTTGTCATAACAACGTTCGTCCGAAAATTATTTTAAAGAAGATCTGCTTTAAAAAAATGTTTTTAAAATGTTTTTAATCGCTTCTATACGTACCTACTTTGGTTTAAAAAAAAAAATAAAACACTTTTGTCAAAAATACTCAGTGTTTTTCAACATAACTCTCGTCGGTTTACTTTTAGCGACCATATTGCCGGTGTACATAATTCAATGGGGTTTTTGATATATTATCAAAAGTCGAAACTTTTCGTACGAATTCCAATCACACTTACGTCGTAAATCAAACGAGTATAACCGATAATATTATACATTACACAGACGCACAACAATAAGGCCGTGGATCACGCGCGGACGTCGTAAACGGATTAATATTCATTGGCCGTCGTCGTCGTGATGGCGCTTTATATTTTTAAATACACGCGAGTTCAACAATATCATAGCGTACAGTACGCATTCCCGGTCATTAATACCTCACGTCGTCGTCGATTTAGAGTTGAGTAACGCTCGACACGTCGTTAATTACAGTAGTCGTGGAATGGTTTTTATTTTCTACGAGAACGTAACACGAGGATTATTATAATGCGTGTATACCTACGTAGGTATTATATTATGGAGGGCTAATATCGCGTTTATTTCGCTTCAACGGTGTGTCGCGATTAGTAAATCGTGTACAACGCGTTAATTCGTGTAATATCAGCTAATGTAAATTGTGGGGTCACATTTGAAAACGTACTATTTCCAAAATTGACAAAATTGAGTTATACATTGATTCTTATGTAAAAAAAATACCTAAAAATATCGACCTTTTATGAAACGAAAGCGTAATTAGCACACATTTTTGCAACGTGGACGAAATCGAACCTTTTTAACAGACTTTATCAGTTACTGACCAATTAAAACGTGTAAGTGTTTGTCATGATTTCTCGTTTAGCTTTTAAGTCGTGCGTTATGCGACAAAACGAAACGAAAATTATTCGTAGACATCAAAATACACTGTTCAAGTAAAATAATAATTATGCTAAACCTTTTTATTTTTATTGCCATCACATGGTTAAACGAACGCGTTCGGAATTAGAAAACCGCGGCGATTTTCGCGTATCTTCCGGTAGTGTTTACCGTTAGATCCGAATTGGTTCCCGAGTTCTTACGGAGGGTATATCCGAATTGGTTCCCGATTTCTTACGGAGGGTATATCCGAATTGGTTCCCGATTTCTTACGGAGAGTATACTTGATTATGTATTGTTTATTGAATTATATAATTTTGGCTTTTTTATTATTTATTCATGTACTGAGGTAAAAAAGTATATAAAATATTAGTTAAGTATTGAATTCTGGTAATTTTATTTATTTATTTTTTTTAATTTTTCCATCTCAGTTTTGACGTGTGCTTGTTTTTGAATTGAATTTTTGTCCTGAAATTTTTCGGTTCTTCGAAGTTTTGCATATACTTCAATTTGAATTTCTTTTAAAACATCAATAAACTGAACGATGTTTGGTTTTGCGCAATAAAAATTCAATTTTATTATTAGATAAACTAAATGACGGGATGATCCATAGGCATAATCCAATATCGAAGGTATTTTACGAAAATAGAATGCATAAAATATGGGAACCAATTCGGATGCCGATATTTAGGTATGGGAACCAATTCGGATGCAGCCGTGTTTGTGATACGATACGTGCGAAGTTTACGATAACGTCGACTCAATACACAGACGGCTCTCGCGATTTCGTTTGCTCATGTCTTCACTTCTACGCCACTCCGTCGTCTCTGCATTCTCTCCGGGATCCGACGCCGTCACTAATTTAACGACCACAGCCGAAACATTACTAACGCGTGATTCTTCGTTAAAAACGAAAAGCGGTGACGAATCTGACGACGACAGAAAAATGTATTCGTATCGAACACAACTGTTGGAATTTAATTTTATGTCATACTCGCCAATTAATCGCATGTCGAAATTAGCAATAAGTATGGTATAGATCCATTTGTAAACAGTTTATACGAATCTGAAAGAAATGTTAACCTAGTAGTTAAATGATTTATTGTATGTTGTTATAATAATGTGATTGTAATTTGACTTTTCAGTCCGTATGAAATAAAAAATAAAATAAAATTGATAATTCGAGAGTGTAATTTTATATTATAATGACACGTCGATAACGACTATATATCGTTTCGGAGGAATATCGGGCGATTTGGTTTGCGTTTTTAAAACACGTCGTTAGCGATCGTTACCGAGCATCTAAAACCACTGCGGTAGATCGGTCACGATTCTTTTATCGTCGTGAACCCGAAGTCGACGAATAATATTTTCACGGCGGACGAAAACACCGAGAAAAAGGCGCCGAGGCCGAGTTCGGGTCGGACAGTGCCGGTCGGTCGAGATCTGTTTTTTTTTTCTGTGCTCGTAACGGCTCAGCATAATACGGTTTATCAATCACTGACACAGCGGTTCCTATTGAAATATGGAGAGCGTTTTTTCCTAATGACGATTTTCACTTGGTTTTATAGTTTTAGTGTAATCACAGTAAACTCTTGTCGTGTCCGATTCCAAAGAAAAACAGAAAAAAGTTCAAGAAATCGAAAAATTCGAAATATAAATAATTTGTATTTCATAAAAACAATAATGATAATATATTCTTATACGAACTACTATACTAAAGTGACTATTATTTTTTTAATTGTTCGAGTTATCGAATTTGATTATTAATATTGATGTAATGATTATTTATCATTGAATATTAAAAGAAAATATCATTTTACTATATTGATACATTTCAATGTATATCTTCATTGAATATTTTATTATTTTGAAAAAAGTCAAAAATGTTTTTTAAATACATTTTTTTTTAAATTACAAAAAAAAAAAACATAAGTTTCTAAACCCGTGAAGTCTCAACAACATTTTGGGTTAACAGTCAAACGCTATTAAGCATAACAGTGGCGTGGCGAAGGACCTAATTTGAGGCACGTGCCTCAATTTAAGGGATGATGTGTGTCTGGTGGTCACTGTTTATAGTGATCTACGATCATCATTCGTTTTCTTTATATAAATTTTTTTAAGTACCCTATAATAATTAAAAAATGGGTAAACTTACTCATAGCGGGGAGGGGGATGGTTTAAAAAAAATATTTTGTGCCTCAACAATATTTTAAGTTCGCCACGCCAATGGAGCATAATATAGTAATTGATTTCAATGTAGTATTGGAAGTGACAATAATTTCGAAACACTACACGGAACATAAACTGAAAATAGGCACCAAGAAATGGAGCGGGGAGGGGGTAGATAAACCGACTTAGCGAAAAAAATGCCAATAGTGTCAACGGAAATTCGTTACATGGAAAACGTCTGTTCTTTTATGTATATAAACTTATACAATACATGAAACATTACTATCTAAGAATTCTAAGATTTTGCAGCATACGTTTTTTCGACACAGCCTTTGCGAATGCCAACTTGGTAATTTAACCATTTGAAAATCGCAAAAATTTCGTTGTTACTTGTTGCCTCCTCGTCAACAGTCGGTTTTTTTTTGTCGCTTCGAATTTCGCGCAGCAGAAAAAATCGTTTTCGTACGGTCGGCGAGCGACGTTTATCCGCAATCGGTTCATACGTCACCTTTTTTAGGCTGTAGCCTACAAGCGCAAAACATAACTCAAACGCAACCCAAAAACGCAAAAATAAATATTCCATAAGCGCAAAAAAAGAAAATTTTTTTAACAAACCATAAGCGCAAATAAATTTTACAAAAACAAAGGGTATTTTATCAAAACATAGTCATTAATATTAAGTTTTTAGTAATTACATAATGAATTTGAAAAAAATTTGAAATTTAAATTACATATTAGTAGTATAAAATTGAGTACCTCAATATTAAATTTGAAATTTGAAGCCCACAGTTTTGAAATAGTCAAATCAAATATCCAGTAAATTTATTTTTTGAATTTTAAAAATACTATACATTTAATTAAAATTAATAATTTAAAAAAAAAACTTTTAGTGTAACGGGTAAAATATTTATTTTTGCGCTTTTATCCCGCAACTAAGGTACAAGAGCGCAAAATGAATTTGCGCTTTTGGTCTATCGTAAAAAAAGACGATTTGCACTTTTGGGTTTCACCGCTTTTTTAGGTCACGTCCGAAACTCACGCGGTTTTTATTACTCTGTCCGCAATCAGGGAGCTCCGGCGTTGTCGCGGAGACACGTGTGTGTGTGTGTGTGTGTGTGTGTGTGTGTGTGTGTGTGTGTGTGTGTGTGTGTGTTGTGCACGCCGAGTCTTGATAATGTCGTTATACACTGGCGCGCGCTCGCGCAAACCGGTAGCGAACGGGCGACCCGAGAACCGGAATGACGCGCACACGCCCGTGTCTTTGAAAACGAAAAGAAATAATAATAATTGTAATAATAATAATAATAACACGAAGAAAAAAAAAACAACCGTAAAACGTGCGCGGCGTACACGGACGGTGTAGTAGTAGTAGTAGTAGTAGTAGTAGTATTAGCAATAATAATAATAATAATAATAACGTATTACGCGTTCGAGAGTGGAGAAGGAAAACGCGCGCCGTGGCGTACGATAATATTATTGCGCGTGCACAGTTTGAGCAGGAGCGCCGGCGTCGGCAGCCATCGTCGTCACCGCGTACACGCGTAAAAACGTAATCGCGTTTTCGATACCAAAAAAAGAAAAAAAAAGAAGAAAAAAACCGGGTAACAAGTGGTAACGACTACGCGACATTGTCGTATCGTCGTCTCCGAAAACGTACCGTCGTCGCTTATCACGCCGGCGCTTATCATCTTTCCCCTCCCCCCCTGCGCCACAAAGTACCGAGGGCGCGACACGCGACGACCTGAGCGGCGGAAAAACGTGTTTCGGTCCCTTCGTCCGGCAGACGAGACTTGGAAAGAAAATCGTTGGCGTCTCGAGAGATTCCACCCCTCTGCAGGTACGTGCAAACCGCTTTTCCTAGGCGGCGCCGGTCTACGGGGCCTAAAGGTGGAGGTGGAGGTGGTGGTGGTGGGGACTGCGAGGAGAGGCTGCGAGACTCGGCGCGCTCTGCCGCTGAAAACATCAAAGCGTTTTTCGACCGACAGCTCGTTTGACAGCCCGTGTGTGTGTGTGTGTGTGTGTGTGTGTGTGTTTTCGTCGCACGACACGTAAATCGTGTCATGGCCGCGTCGTTCGGTTCGGTTTAGCCTCTCCGGTAAGACGGCTACTCGCCAAGAAGGAAGGGGCGAGTGGACCGTGTTCCCTACCCCGCGATATATCAGTCGATATCGATCTTTTACATCGTATGTTTGGTGGTGGGGGTGTTGGATTTTATAGAAAAGTGATAAATCATTTCACCGGCTAAAAGATTCCGAGCTGAGCTTTAGTGTAATGTTTATCATTCATATAATATTTTACCGTTATCCGTTAAATTTTCTTTCAAAGTCAAAAAATCTTTAAACATTCAAAATTAAAAATTTACTGCAATTTTCTTTCACCTCGTGGTTCGCAACACATTTTTTGTGTATTACACTACAAGTTTCATACAGATCGGATATACCGATTATTTTTCATACGCGATCCGATAATGGATTTTGATGTAAAAATAGTCAATGTAACTCAAATATCGATCGAAAATATCGTTCTTATGGCTTTGAGATTTTTGTTTAAATTTAATTAGTAAAAGATATGAATTTTATAGTGGTTTTACTTAAAAATTTGATTTTAAACGTTTGATTCAGCCAAGAATTAATCGAATTTTTTCAAAACTTTTGACAAATAATCATTCAGTTGAGTTGTTAAAATATTATGGTGAAAATTCAACGACTCTAACGCCATTGCTTTTGGAGTAACTAAAATCGATCAAATGAAAAATCTGTAACAATCACGAATAATTGTTTCTTTTAAGTACTAACTAATGTCAAATTTTTGACGTAATTGTGAGGCTGAACGTACTTATGGACAAAGTACACGACCCGAAAAAGTGAATACCTACTGATTAAAAAAATAACAAATTTTGAATCTAAAGCACTTTGTGCTATGCTGAGTGGTTTTTTGATTTTGGCATTGGTCATTCATTTTTGTGGGCACCATTGCTATAAACTTCGGCCTGTTACGATATTTTGGCGCGTTATCGGCAACACGCAAGAATCACTCGATCCTTTTGTTTTCGAGCACACCATATTATCATGACGTACTTTTTCGGCAACATGGTGTGCTAATTCACTTGTACGCACACGTGTTGCACGAATTCCGTCACCGCACACGGCACAAACACTCAAGGCGAACCACGGGGGATTCGCATATCATAATTTATACCGATATCCGATTGTAGGTAATAAAGAAATAAAACACGCACAACTGCCGATATACGGAATGCCCCGCAGTTCTCTTCACGTCGTATTTTCACCGCACTACGGTGACACACAGGTATCGACCGCAATCGATCTTGTCATCCGTGTCCTTATAACATACTGCTCCTCCGACACATCCATGTGGTGTATCGTAACCAGGCGTGACTGCACGATCATCACGTGCGGTTGTAACGTAGCAACAAATTTAATATAAATTATTATTATTATTGTTGTTATTATTATTATTTTCTCTCTCGGGCAAACTCCGTCCACAGTTCGTGGCGCGCCGACAATGACACGCCGGTACGCACCCTGTCGAAACAGTAGCGCCGAGGGTGGGCCAAAAGACGTCTGGTGGTATTAAATCAACGCCCACCCGCCACTAGACCCGACCTATTATGTTTCATACATCGATCCCGATGTTTTGGCACGTTAGCTGATAATTTGCGCGCGTGTGTGTTGGGGATCGATCGAAAAAAACGAAAACCGTGAAATGCGTCTACCGAATTTCGGGATCAATGTTTCGCGCGTCGTCGTCGCAACACTCTCGTAAACGGTGTTATTCACACAATACGCCGTGGAATGCTGTCACTGCTCCGAAAACCGACCGATTCCGCGCCGGTCTGGCCGAACCACGGATCGGCGCGGCGGCGGCTTTAGTCCGGTAAAAAGTCCCGGCCAGGTGATTTACTACACGCGCGAGAATCGCGGTGACGGAAAATAAAATTCAAAACAAATTCTGAAACCATCGGCGTGGAAATAAATTTGAATACTCCTCTCCGTATTTTACACACGATGATCGCAGGTTTACGCTTCGTCTGCTCTGAAACGACGTACGGTGCAGTATACCGGCGCGGAACAGGTGGTCCGGCGGTAGGTACATAATGTATAATAATAATATATACAATATAATATTACTATACACACGCACACACACACACACATCAAACGGTTCGCTTTCCTCCGGTTGATCGATTAGCAATCAAACTATCCATTGCAGTTATTCGCATTTATTTATTTGTTTCCGCATCGGTCGTCTGCGAATCGGAAAGCACTGCACGAGTGGACGTATCTCGTGTTCTCCGCGCGTATTATAACGTTTAATAATAATAATAATCATTACGCGGAAAACGTGTCTTTTTTTATCGAAACGCGCGATTTCATTTCGCGTCGTTCGTATTACACGTATACCGGGTACCCGCGTCTCGACCGACCGTGTACAATAATGGATGATTATTAACATTAATGATTGATTTAATTTGTTCGCGGTTATTAGACTCCGACCGGTTGTCGCGTCCATTAGTTATTCATACGATTCCGGCCGGGACACCACCGCGAGTCGGTCGAATCCAACATCGCGTTTTGCATTCGCCCACTCGTATAGTCATTACTAGAGCCCGGATTTATATGCATTCAAAAAGTGTCAAATATGATGCAAATATGCAATGATATACATTATGTAACACTTCATAATTTTTTATTTTTTTTTTTCAAAAACCACACTTTTACTCCGAGGAAAATTCTAAATATTTTATCAGAAACAAAAAAAAAGTATAAATAATTAAAATTTTAATACTTCAACAATTGTTTAAAATACAATTTCCAAAACTCTAAGAGAACTTAAAAACTACACAATCACAATAAAAAAATATTATAATAACCTCTGCACATAATGCAAATCATTTAAATTAATTTTAAACTTTTAGGAAACTTAAAAAAAAGAGAATCAATATAAAAAAAAAACTAAAATATTTTATAAATATTATGGATCATTTGGACGACGGTACAGACGCCCAGACGCCCGCCGCAGCAGTGGCGGATCCAGGGAGAGGGCGCAAAGGGCGCGTGTTCTCCCCTCAATTTTTTTTTTAAGAGGACATTCTTAGTTTTGTATTGATATTATTTTTTTTAATGGAATGATTATAAATTAATGTACCTTTGTATATTTTTGTAGAGTGAAAAATGTATAATGCTGTAGAGTTTTAATTTATAATGGGTATTGTTGTATAATTTAAAGTTAATACAGTTCCTAATATTTTTGGTTTATTATTATCGTTGTAGACGCGTTGTAGCCAACACTCCTACCAGTGCCACATCAAGATAACAGAATAATATTATCGCTGGCAATACGCCGCGCTGTACGCACGTGGATATTAATACTTAATAGCTATAAGCTATAATAGCTTAACACAAGGGCGTCGTTTAGAGTAAATTCATGGGGTAGCATCTTGTATAATATTTTTGATTTGCTTGTAATCTGATGAAGGGATAGAGCAATCGGTGTATCGATAAGTCTATAGGTTAATTGTTCATACAAATTAGGTAAAAATGTATCATTAATCTCATGATTTTATTTACAGTTGAAACATTTATAAAAACACGTATAAATGGATGGGGTAGCAATTGCTACCCCTCGCCCTCCCCCTAATGACGCCTATGGTTTAAAATATATTAATTTATTTATATTTGTTTCTCATTTCTATTTCGTCAGTCGCTGCAAATAGATCTGGATACATTTAGTAAGTATACATTATTCGTATCACCGACGTTTATTAATATAATTAATAAATGAATTAATATTGAACCTTTCAATTTGTTTCAAAAAATACTTTATCACATTACGAAAATAATGAAAAATTTTGAAAAAAATTCAAATTCGACAAAAAAATGTGATGAACAAAGTGCGCTCTCCCTTGGAAAAATCCTGGATCCACCCCTGCGCTGTAGTGCACTGTAGTTATGCATAGGTATTCGTATATATACATTTATACGTGGTGCACGATGTCAAGTCTGCACGACGCACAGTGGTCGGAAATGCAACTTTAGGTGGACAAAATTCAAAAATAATTGGATTAAAAATAAAGTACGTAGCACTGCATACTACATATATCTACAGGGCCGGATTAAGCCATCCGTAGGCCCTAGGCATTGAAAAAAATTGAATTTCATAACAGCCACTTTTGAATATTATTATTTCATATTATTTAAAATTAATAGGCCGTCATAAGTTTACAATCGAATTATCAAATATTTAATTTTATATAATAAATAAAATTAATGAGCACTAACATAATATCTAGATACAAATTTTTTTTTCGGCATTTTGCGTTGGTGACTTCATCAATGATACCTATCATCTTTCCTAATTTCTCTCAATAGTTCTGACTCTATTGATGACAGTGCTAGAGATGATAATTTTCCATGACTGATAATAGACTTTTGCCAATTTTTAATTCTTTTTAACACAGAAAATTACCGTTCACTTTCGATTTCACTTTTGGTTAATTTGTCATCAGTTAAAAAACTAAACCTTTATTTAATTTTGTGTATGATTCTTTGTATTTTTCAGTTTCCACAATTAAGGAATCCATCATAACAAAAAATATTTGTATTTCAAATTTATCACGCACATTTTTTTCAAACTCAGGTGTAATATACTGTAATAATGTAATATACTCTAATAATTATTTCCCTATCACATGACCATCGCAAATCCCATCGTCTAAATATATAGTGCTCGTGTAAACAATTTGATTACATATTTTAGACTGTTTTTAGATTTTGAGTGACGCAAAAGATCTTGTTTTTAAAATGTTTATTTTGTTTTAGATTTAGCCATCTTTCGTATGCCTTCCGTATGTAATAAGCCCTAGGCACAGAGCCTACTCGAAATGGTTAATACGGCCCTGTATATATATATTACACTATATATATATATAGATAAACATTTTTGATGTGAAACATCTTATGGCGCGGTACAGTAGTGAAACCGACGTGGCGTGGCGACGCCCCACTCATAGCTCGTCGGCTCAATTCTCCGAAGCTCGGCGATTTCCTCTCTATGTGCGCAGTATCGACTTATCTATTTTTATACGATTTATTAACGTATAATATGTACACAATTATTGTTGCGTATAAATTGATTGTATATTATGTTGATTATATTGTTACGTGTAATATGTATATTGTATATTATGTTGTTTTGAACGGACCGTTGTAATAACGATATATTTTTTCAAAAAAAAGCACCTGTAGGTGACATGTAAGCTTCTCAAATTGTTATGGATGACGGAAGAGATTTTTTAAGGTCATTGTATACATTTCACCCAATCAAAAAATTAACGATATCATTGCATTTTTACATCGGCGATTACTTCCATATAGTCACGAAGGATCGATGCTTTTGAAAGATAATTTGGATAAATTACCATTACTTTTAGCAGGATATTTTAATGCTAATTTCGCAAGAGACAATTCATTGCAATTAATTACATTTCTTCAAGAAAACTTTAGTTTGCATATTAATAACGATCCAAGAGAAGCAACAACCAGATATGGAACTGCTATAGATGGAGTATTCACAAGGTACCTTGATAACGTTAATTCACGTAATTTTGTTGCATATTTCAGTTATCATCGTCCAATTGTTACATTGATACCAGCAATTGTACCATTAGAAGCATCAACTCCTACTGTCACAGAAATAACTGACGAAGCAACAGATAATATTCATTAGAGTAGTTACATTATTACATTTATATATTTTTGTATGTCTTCGTAAATCTTTTAAGTACTTCATATGCAAATAAAAAACAAAATATTCGTATGATATTAATTTAGAAATTATTTCATAGTCATCTTATTCACTATCTATTTTCAACATTACTACAAAAAAAAAATTTTTGATGTTTCACATCTGCCAGGCGTCCCGCGACGGCTCATATTTTTATTAGCCATTGGGAAATTAAAGCAGCGATAACCACTTATAAAAAAAAGAAAACAATAAGTGTAGAAATATTAGAGATAAAAATAATAATATAATATATAATAATATACGGCTGATTACAAGATTACAAATTCATTTTTCTACCGGCTTGCTGCTGTGTTCAACCTTTCAGAGCGTCTTTATAATTTATCAAAAGTCGAACCAGTAATTATTGTATTTTTAGAACGGAGACACGAATTCAAGTGGTAAGTTTAATTTAAATTCATACGTCATATTTAATGACCTTTATAAGAACTTGTTTTAAATCGTTAAGACATTATATAAAAAGCGATAAAAAATGATTCCTTAAAAATTCATAGGTATTAATCTTATCTTTTCAATGACGTAATTTTAATTTGCGTCGCGTTGCGTCCGTAACTAGCATATTTTTGTATTTACATGATACTTATTTGTATCGCGACGCACCCCGTGGCGTATAAAACCGAATGACAATGCGTAGTTCTCGTCTGTGGAAAACACGGCGGCGGCGAGGGAAAAAAAAAGGTCGATTCCACGCGAATCCCACGCCGAACGAATCGATTTCGCTACGCGTTTTATTTACACGAGACCCACATAATAATCGATCGAAAGAAACGATTCTCGTCGGGCGTACGCCGTACAAGTCAGCACACGACCCCGTCGAACGTTCGCCGTCTGTCCGTCGTGGCGTCGACAGCGTATTCAGACGTTTTTTTTTTCACGGGGGAGGTAATGGAAACAATTCACCCTACAAATATATAATTACCTTGTGAATTTCGCTTCTACCAGTCGGCTAGCACACCCCTAATAAACACATACCGTACTGACCGTGCAAACTGCAGTTTTATTTTTTTTTATTTTTACGTTACGACTGCGGACTAACGGCTGTACTTTGTGATTTGCTCAACTTATGATACGACCCACAAGAGGGGGGAGACGGGTTTGAACCTTACGATCCTCTCCGTATGTACGTTACTGCACTGGTGAGACGCCTTTGTTATTCAGTGTCGTGCCCGCGTATCATACGTCACGCACTCGGCAGTAGCGTATCCAGAAATTAATTTGGGAGGGGGGAGTGGAGAAAAAGCAAAAGTACGATACGATTTGACCGAATTTATGTATGTGAGAGAGAGAGAGAGTGAGAGAGAGAGAGCTATGAGCACCAATGCTACGAATAACGACCACGCTCCAACAATATAGAATGATAAGTGAAAATATTTTTCAATATTCCATTACTAAAATTAGGCAATTAGGTAAATGTCTCCTTTACCCCCAACCCTTGGATTTGCCACTGTCACCCGGTGGGCTCGACAACGTTATAACTAGGGCCCGGAACTTGATGATCTAAAAATATATAAATAATGCACGAAAAAAAATGCATTAAATGACATAAAAATGTTAAAATATGACACGAATTTAAATAATAATATTATAATAAAATTAAATTTGACTGTAACTCTGAATCGGATAGTAAATCTAACACGTATTCAATTGATAGTTGATACTGCGTCGTTTTTAGTAGTATCATTAAATAATCGTAGATCGCGACAACGAAAAAAAGATAATGAACGTTGATAATCGTCAAGCTAATGGAAACAGCATGCGTTACAATTAAATGTAACTTTCAACAAGATAAATGCAAATATATGTAAAAAAAGTACTAAAATGAATAAAATACAAAAAAAATGACCGTAAAGCATAAAATGTCCGAAAAATGCAAAAAATGCAAAATAAAAATTGTACCATTAAATTCTATACTTCATGAATCAAATTTCTGTATAGACGAGCATTAAATGTGAGTATTAGAAAAAAAGATGCAAATGCACCAAGTTCTTATGACAATAATGTAATACTTATTCGTACAGCTAAACTACTCCCGACGAAACTCGGCACAAACGAGAGCCGCGAGTTTCGTTTTTTCGCGATTTGCCTCGTTGACACGCGGTCCGGTACAAGAGACGTTGACGCCCGCGAACACAGAAGGTGTGTTGTTATCCACGTAGGACAAACGGTTTCGGCTGTTCAAAAAAAAAAAAAAACAAAAACATCGATTCCATCGCGAAATGATCTAATCGATCAGGGGACAGCAAACGAAAAAAAACCCCGACGAATTAAATCAGCGGATTACGCACACAAATGATTCGCACACGATTGTTTTTGTTGTAGACCAGCAATCGACGTAAATATCCTTTCTTAAGCTTATTAAATTTGTGTAATAATTTTGCGTTCTCGCAATATATATATATATATATATATATATATATATTATACTATATATCTTATAACTAATAATTATTTTTATATATTCTTTTACAAATTTATCCTACTACTTTTTTATGTACACTACTAAATGAGGGTTTACTTTCGTATCTGCTTGTTTTAAAACGATGATTTTCTTAAGGAGATCATTATGTATTTCCCAATTTCCATGTATTCTTCTTATGAAGGCTACATAATGATCAAAACCATATGAAACGACCCCATAAAATACAAATCTATAAATCAATAAATGGAATTAGGATTGTTGTTTTGAATAATTAATTAAATATGTTTCTTATAATTATTACCTATCATGGTTTAGACATAACTCATCAGGAAATTCGTTTAATGAGAACTGACGTGAGTTTGCATACACGTCTGTTTCAATAAATAAATGGTCTTGAATGATAAATAATAATATATGGTTAAATATAATACATTCAGAGCACACTAATGCAGTATAACACTTAATTATGTTTAAAAATAATTTATGTACTAAATTTTCAGAAACAGACTTGGTTCAGGTTAAGAAACCTATTGACTCTGTTATAAACTATAAAAACCAGTTATGACAATTTTGTAAAAATTGTTAAGTGCGGGAACTGCGTAAATTTTGGACTAAGACACCCATCACTTTGTAAAATCGATTCCGCCGTAAATATGAGGTTGCAAATTTTTTCATGCAGGTTGCAAAAGTTGCAAATTAGTTGCTAAAATGTGGTAAAAGTTTGAAGGTAATAGGATGAAGTGGGGGTGCCAACTTCACGGACGTATACCGATAGGGTATATTATATTTACAAGATTCCAGACTCAAACACTTAATATTATACTATAAAAATTGCATTTAAAAGTCATAAATGACTATTATTACGTTAGAATAGAGGTAAACAATATTTATTTACTAGCTATATTATTAAAAATGTATACATATATATATATATATATATATATATATATATATATATATATATATATATATATATATATATATATATATATATATTTCTTTTTATTTTATTATGTTATAATTTGAAATTCAGCAATAACGGTAAAGAGGATCGCTCAGAATATAAAAATAATTTTTGGATCTATCCTCCCTTGAACAAATTTGAAATGAAAAATGAAAAATGACTATGGCTAAGAAAAAAATACGTCGGTTCAGACCTGGAATCGTTGATATTCGATTTTAGCCGCGATAAAATAATATAATATGTTTACAAATAAATACGTTTTGTTTTTGTTTTTTCGATGATTTTTGAATGCATATGTTTGAATGCATAGTACATAATATTCAAGTGTTTTATAACAGCACGTTTGGCCGGTTTTTAATTCGTATGAATCCGAGCTCCTGCGAAAAAAATAATTTGACAGTACGACTTCGGGACATGGTGACGTCACAGGAGAGCAGCAGAAAAAGTCGTGTCGTTAGGTGCGTCGGCCGGCCGGGCGAATCGGCGAGTTTCCACTTTCCGGTGCGTAACCTGTTGCGAGAGCGCGTGATAAGAGCGGTTCCCCGCGACGACGACGACGACGATAATAATAATAGGTAATAATAAAAATAACAACAACGACAACGACGACGACAATAATATTATAACGACGTGTCTATATTATATACGACATAATGCCACCGCGGGCCGTCATCGTGAGCCGTGTACCGAAACAATACACGCCCACGCATGTACCCGCAGCATATGCACGCACACACACACACACACGACAATACAATAGGTATATTATATTACACGTGTGTAAGCGCGGAGAGAGACGCGGGCCGGGGAGGGCGACTTGAGGCGTCGTTTGGGAGGGGGGAGGGGCGGAAAAATCGAAAAAGAACCGAAAACCCAAACACGTTAATATACACAAACAAACAGAGGCGTATAATATTATGTCACAATGACACGAGACGAGAGGTAAAACAATGGTCCGACGTGGTTGTCGCAGTAAGCGCGTAGGCGTGATCGAGTGCTCGCGGCTATGGCGCCGGTCCGGTGGGACGGAGGCCAGACGAAAAAGTGACTGGATGGCATTCGCTCCGGCCGCTGCCGCCGCCGCCGCCGCCACCGCCACCGACCGCCACCGGTTTTAATATTATACTAGTCGACGGTGAACAAAAACGAAAACGTTCTGCCAACGGGTCGTACCGTCCATAGGCAGGGCCTGATTTAGACACATTTTGTGGCCTTAAAGAAAATCAAAAATGTGGCCCCTTGTCAACAGATGTAGCGTATACATATAGCCCCCCTCCACAAACGAGTTGTATAAAACTCCCAGATACCAAAAGTGTGTAATAAACTATGCGTTAAAACAAACGTTAACGATAAATATATTAATCAATTTTATAAGAAAAAGGGCTGGTACCGAATTGGTTCCCGAGCTCTAACCCCACATGCCGAATTGGTTCCCGTTTGAAAAAGGTATTTTATTAAGGTAAGCTGAATTGGTTCCCGTTTAAAAAAGGTATTTATTAAGTTGAACCGAATTGGTTCCCGTTTAATTACGCACATTTTCCTTCTCAATTTTACTGCAGGCTTAGGACTGTCAACTTAAAAGAAGGCTTGGTTAAAAATGTGAGTTAATGTGTGTTATAAAACAAAATGATATAATATATACGATTTTAAATCGTTGATTTGGAAGTCAACTATAGTCATCACTAGGTGTAGGTATAAAATACAAATAATAAAATATAATAAATACAATTATTTAAAACCGTTGATTTACAAATTCAAAGCAAACCTTCTTTAAGTATTCAATTCGCGTAAGCTTCTTATTAGTGTACTCAGTCATACAATTTTCCAAGAATTTGTTTTTTTTTTCTTGTTTGCTAGTAAGTTTTCTAGTATTATTACTTCGAAATTTAATATAATTTAATGTCTGAATACTGTTTAAAATCTCATTTATATTTTATACTGTCTAATTTTATTTATATTTTTTACCAAATTAAAGATTACCTGTACACAAACGGGAACCAATTCGGCTCAACCTAATAAAATACCTTTTTTAAACGGGAACCAATTCGGCCCAACTTAATAAAATATCTTTTTCGCACGGGAACCAATTCGGCCAAACGGGAACCAATTCGGTTACTCCCAGAAAAAGATGTTTACTACAAACGTTTAACGAATAATAACTTCTGCAAATGAAAATGTTAAATAAAATACCGAGTACTGATGACGAGTCACGAGTGACGGTTCTCATAATCGTATATGATGTGTGTTTACTTATTATTAGGCTTATGGACATGTGGTATTTGTATATTTTTACTGGACATCGTAGAACATAGCAGAGTAATATGTATATTAAATACATTTAATGGTATAACATGTTCGAATATTCAATTTGATTGTGCATAAGTTTTCATATTTTGAGGAAGTTCTTAAATTGGGATAAATTTTTCTATTTTTGCATTTATTTGGCTTATTTTTAAGATTTTGATGAATATTATTAATTTCGATAGAAATAAATTATGTATGAAAACAAGATTGGCTCCAGTTAATTACGTTCAACACAATAATACGTATTAAAAAATTGACATTGTCGAAACGTTTAAAAAATAAAAAATAAAAGAAGATAAGAGTTTGTTTTGTAAAATGTTACATTAAACACTAAACGTAACAGTGTTTTGTGTGTGTGTGTTGTCAAACCTGCATGCCGACGAGTGTGCATTGTGGAAAGTGCTATCTAAGCCTACTGAAAACCAGTGACATCTAATGACGTACGAATAAATACCCTTCCACCCTCGGTAATTTTTTGAAGCCGCGCCTGGGTCTCCGGCCGCAACTAATAAAACGTAATAGTGTTTTGGGCACTACGATGTTTACGCCTATTTACGGACGCCTCTCGAAAACGGACACATTCTCGATCATTGTTATTAGCGGACGTGAGAACGATACGAACCGACGCAAAAATCATAAATTATCTCTCATCAACGGACATGTGCACGAGTCATACTCATTAGACGTACGGTCGAACATGTATAAATTAAGAAATATATAAATATGTACTCATCATATACGTATAATATATTTTCATTACACATTTGTACGAATTTTCTTATGTTGATAAAAGTAAAAATTTCTAATTTTGCAACATTACAATATCTTTAAACCATAATAAAAAATACATTAAAATTAGCTTAATATAATATTGCGGTACCCCCTTTAAGCAAAGCTTGTGCTGGGGGCACAGTTCTTATAGACTAATAAATATATAACAAGATTTTTATTTTATTAAATAAAAACCATGTTATTTAATTTATACCTTTATTTATTTAGTAATTTATTTTTTAAGAGTTAACACCCGCGAGGTGCATGAGTACAGTTGAGTAATTATTATAAACTGGAACAATATGATGTGAATAGTACAAATTATTGAAAATAATAATAACGATAATGGGTTTTTAAAAGTTATAATATTTTGAATATATGGTTTCTTAATTTTGCCTTATCATCTACAGAAAAATCAAAATCTTTTAATTCATTACACAAAGTAAACATACGGTATATAAGGCTACTTATAACAAAATTTGTTGCTTGTTTTTTTTTTTTTTTTTTTTTTTTTTTTTTATTTAGAAATACGCCTCAACTGCCAGGGTTATTGGCGTTTAAGATATACATGTTACAGTTTAATTATAATTTACTTAATGATACAAGAGCATAAAGAAAAAAAAAAAGTATATAAGATAATTTTATTAATCTGATACAAATGAATATATAATAATATGAATTGTATGTGGTATGTTAAGAATTTATGTTATATTTTTTGCAGAAGGTTTGTTTCTTTGAGAAGTTCTAGGAGTGAAGATGTTCTTTCCGTGTTTGGTGCTAGTATTTCACAAAGGTTGTTGTGGAGCATGAGTTTGTCTCTGTATTTGTTGCTTGTGTTTCAGTGTAAAAACAACGAAAATTACGGGTTTTAATTAATAGTTTTCTTTTACGATATAAATGTAAACTTGTAAAATTAGTTCATAATCATGTTTTTAATATTAACATTGATAGTACAATTTTTATAAATTACAATAAATACACACACGCTTAGTGTATAATAAATGAAACCGATTTAAATATTCATTGCGTAGAGGTTTTACTGTAGGTATATTTTATTGCCTATAGTTATAAAAATACATTTAGGGTAACGAATTGTTGAATAATAATTATTGAATAATCGATTAGACAGAATTGAAAATGGAATAGTTTTATCTATACTTATGCTATAAAGTTTATGAAGTATCACTGCAGTAACAAATTGTCGAAAGATCACGATTATTTTTTATTTTTTTTATAGTCTCCTTTCAATAATTATGCAAGAGAAAAATAAATTAAGATTAAAAATGCGTATTTTCATTTTTATGACTTGTTATTTTAATTTTAAACGTTTGCACGTGCTAATTTTAGTCTATAAAGAGAAGAGTCGCAGAGACAGATATTATATTATTATTCTAACCACAAGGTGATTTTAAATACAACATAATATCATATTTATACACGGATGGGGACATAACCATATGAAACAGTTTACGTTTTATTACTTTTTATTTAATAATAATGTTGTACGTTTTTTTTTTCTGTATTTGAACCGACGATGCCGAAGGAACTGCTTTTGACATAACGTCCTCGGAATAATGTTACGTCCTTAAAGATGTAATATAAAAAAAAAAAAAAAAATTAAAACTGGTGTACAAAAAAAGACGTAAATTAAAGGTAAAAACAGCATGTCAGTTTTGAGTTCATTTTCAATTCAAATTCAATGACAAATAAACAGTAGACCCGTGTAAATTATTAATATTACGTTCATAAAAAAATGATTTCGAGTGAAAGTTATTAGTGACGCTGTAAAATAATCATAAAAAAGCATACGATCATTGTAGATCATATAAGAAAACAGTACAGAAAAATGTGAAAAATGAGTTTATTTATTATTAATTATCGACGTACCGCAATCACACTAAACCTTTACAGTTACTTATAACTCTATTACAGTCTGCTAGTAATCAATAAAAGCAGGCGTTCATTAAAAGCGAACATATTATATGAACATCACGTCATTAAATTAAGTACGTATCAAATAAAAAAAATAATAATAATGAAAAAATTTAAAAAATGACGTCTTGATAAATAAAATTGAGCACATAACAAAAGTCCACGCGTGTTCGACCTGCAATCTATACAGATATAGAACTACTCCAGATTTAGTATAATATGTACAATCTATTATAGAGCATGGATCGGCGATAGGCGTCCCGTGGGCCACATTCGGCCCGCGAAGGGGAAATAACTGGACCGCCAAAAATATTTTTCCAAAACATTGGTTTTCCACTCATTTTTGATTCTACATAGCATTATTAATGGTATTTGATATATTGCCATGCTGTAATTAAAGATTACGACAGCGAATACACATAGTTATTTGTAGGGCTCGGAAGTTATAGGAGTTAAAAAAGGCAAAATATGCATGCAAATATGCACAAAAAAATTGTAAAATATGCATGAAAATATGTTAAATATGCAAAATTAAATTTATTAAATATGCAAACAAATTTACTACGTATATACAAAATTTTTTTTTATGTTTGGCTTAATGTTTTGGCTTGTATTTTGTGTATTTGTAATTTTTTCAATCTAAAAATATATATAGAATACAATTTATTTGAAAAATTATATTAATTTTTTTTTAATTCATTAAACATATAGATTATTGTAACCGTCATACCTGTAAATGTATTGCATTGAATAACCAAAAAATATTTTCTATGTCAAACGAACGACGGTTGTCTGTAAGTACATTTTTGTAGCGCGAAAAACTTCTTTCAACATCCGATGAAGTTATGGGTGCGTATTTAAAGTGCGCCAAGTCATTCCCAGTTAAGTCTTCTGGTAGTCCTTCCATTGACGTTGCTTCACCAGTTAAAATGCTGGATATTTTTTTAAATTCATTAAAACCACAGTTTTTTTCCAAAACATTTTTAAATTTTTCTTTGATTGCAGTACCTGCCTCGTCAATAATGTGCTCTAACTTATTTTCGACGGATTTCACTATCGCTATTGACTCATGTAACGGGAGTTTTTGTTTTTCAAGTTGTGTTATTGTTGTCGGTAAAAAACCATAATTCGCATGAATGAAAGTTAAGTTCATTTCCACAGAACGGTCACTTACAATTATTTTAGCTTCTCTAATAGAAACCGCATCGCTCGAATCTAGAAGTTGTACAACTTTGTATATTTCTTTAAAATATTGACAGTAGTATGAAGCTGCTTGTAGCCATGTTCCCCAACGTGTTGGTATGGGCTCCGGCGAAAGTGGAATTCCAGGAGCTTCAGTTTTAAATAATATAGTACGAGACGGTGCTTTCAAAAACACTTGTTTTACCCTCGATATTAATTTATCTACCTTTGGGAAATGACTACGTATTTCTTCTGCTATTCTTTGCATTCCGTGAGCCAAACATGTGACATGTATCATTTTTTAATATAATGCTTTTATAGCTGTACCGGCTTTTTTCATATACGGAACCGCATCACTTACGAATAAAAGTACGTCATCGTGCCGGATTTCATCTGGCCATAAAATAAACATCGATGCATCAAATAGCTTAGCTATTGTTGAAAAATTAACTTTATCAAGAACTTCGGATGTTAATAAAAATATGTCACCAGGTTCATCTACCAATAATGTTCCGACTATTACGTTCGCAATAAATCTACCTTCGATGTCAGTACTTTCATCGATAGATACCCAAATTTTATGACATGTTTTCTAATTTTATCGATTGTTTCTTCGTAACATTCATTTAAATACGTTTTTCTTAAAGTAGATTCACATGAAACTTCTTTAAGGGTATATTTTTCTAGGAATGACCGAAATTCAGTATTCATAATATTATTAAGAGGAATATTAGCACACATCATCGACTAACATAAATCTTTTGAAAATTCACACTTTTTGGAGGTACTTGAAGAGAAAAACTGTTGTGTAGTTGATACCTTCATACTATTTCGTTGACGATTTAACAACCGTTCATGTTTATTCATTTTTAAATGCTGAGTAACCGTAAATCGTTTTTCGCAATTCATTTTAACTTCACATATCTTACAAAATAGAATAGTACCATCAGACGCGTCTGTTGAAAAAATATTTTCGCCGAATTCTAAAACGAATTTTCTAGTTTGTGAAATTTTCGGCATATTATAATTTTTTCAACACGTAGGTAGATTTTACAGAACACGGACGAATTTATTACACGCGACAGTTCACACATGACTGACGGGGAAAATATACTTGCCCATATAATTCAGTCATACACCTATAAATACACTATTATATAGAACAAATCGCTATTAGATTAACGATAACGTCGATAGCATAGACGTTAGTGCAATAAAGATAAATACGCTCCGTTGATACGTCGTGACTGTTAATTTAATCGAAAATAAAATAAATAAAATAATTATTAGGAAAAACATCAATTTGTTTAGAAAATATTAAATGAGCATAAAAATCCAATGAAAATTGAAAAATATGCATAAAAAGCATATGAAAATTGAGAAATATGCACTTTTTTCTAAAATTGACAAAATATGCAAAAATATGCACTTTTACTTTTTTTTATTTAATATTGTCATTGTATAAAATGGATTTCTAGCTTGGTCTGCTATAAATTAAGGGCGTACAGAAAAATATGCAACTCCTACAACTTCCGAGCCCTAGTTATTTGTCTTAAATCGCGCTGTTGAAATAAACACATTTATTATTATCTAACTAAAATCTAAGTTTTTTCTGGCCCCCGAAAAATTGTCTTCAAATTATTATCTGGACCGCCATGGAAATTAATCGCCGACCCCTGTATTAGAGGATAAAAATAAATAGAAAATCACATAATCGTTGTAATGAACCGATAGTTCCGACGCGACGGCCGGTAAAGAATTCGAAAACACCTTCTCTGCATTATTATTACTATTATTATTATTATTATATTACCGGCATTATATATATATTATATTCACGTGTGTGTGTGTGTGTGTGTGTATATAAGTGTATTATTATAATACACATACATATATTATTATCTGTATATACTATACGGTACATTATAGGCATACACACACACGCTCGCGTATTTAAATACATATTTCATTTACGAAGTGACACATTTTTTATGGGACCCGTAACGTATAGCGTTTTGGTCATAAAACTAGCGACACAAATACACACACACACACACACACACACACGCGCACATCGAATTAGCTTATATTAAACAGACACGTACAATGGGCCACCAAATACCGGTAGCAATAGCAGCAGCAGCATATATATATATATATATATGTATGTATTAGCTACCGAACGAGAACGTCTTTTTATTATCATTATTATTATCGGCGGTGGGCGTTGGTCGCCGCCAAGGTGCTCTTTTAGGACACCGCCACGCCAGCCGAATGCCGCCGTCGCCGAACATGACAATTATTTATATTCCGTAGAGACGAAGAAGAAGAAGAAGAAGAAGAAAAAAAACAACTTAAAACCGGGTAAAAAATCTCTAGACGCGTACATTTTTTAAAATTTACTAAACGTTTATTTATATTTATTTTTACTGCTCGGCGCGCGCGCACGCGTTCGCTTTAAGGAACAAAAAAAAAAAAAAAAGAGAAAAAACGTTTGCAGTCGTAAAATCGAGGCGCGCGCGTCTGCCGCCTAATAACCAGCTCGCCGCCGCGTGCAACTATCGAATCCGAAATTACGACGGGGGAAAAAAAGAAGGAGAAGAAGAAAAAAAAACACGGCTGAAATCACGTGTACAACACCCGTCGTTCGGTGCCCACACGGGTTCGTGCCGCGAGACGGACGACCGCGCCTCGGAGCGAATGACGTCCGTGTGCACGGGTAGGCGCACACGTGTGTAATAAATTTCGCGCCAGCGCACAGTGGAGTATTCGTACAAAAAAGCTGGCCAAAAATGTTTTTAAGGGTTTATGAAATTGAAATGAGTTTAAAAACAATACTAGATTATAGTTTTATAATTTTTAACCAATTTTTACAAATAACAATGTTTATTTTTATAATAAATCACACGTTAGTCACAATTCTCATCATCCATTTCGTCGTCTTTTTGATTATAAGGTATAAGGTATTTCGTATAAGGTTTTTCTAGTCATTGCCTTTAATATTGTTGGTACTTCTGAAAAGTATTACAATTGACATTTAAAAAATAAAATTAAAAATTAAAATAATATTCTACCTGGTTCAATTGATGTTGACGATAACCTAACCTAACCATGTTCACGATCGCTGTATATAAACTACGTTTATTCAAATTGTAAAGCGTCCGCTCATATTAGCACAACGGAATATCCACGACTGGCAATCACTATTTACTTTTATATTATTATGATTATATTTTCAGGTATTATCGTAAACAAACAACAAATTACTTATCTGTATAAATAATAATAATTACGTTATTAGCTGCAACGGCATATCCAAATTGTATAAAAATAATGTCACGTGCGCCGCATTATTAAAGTGGTGCTTATCTAAATGGCGTGAATAAGCGGAACATTTTGCTTCAAATATCTAATACTTAGTGTCTATATTATATTTTGAAACAAACATTTTTGCTTGACATCGTTCGACACATTAAGATTTGTTCAAAAATAATATTAATTCCTTTATAAACAAAAAAAAAAAAATGACATGTTAAATTACAATATGAAAAAATTATGTGACATTGAACATTTGAATCAACTAAATATCAACTCGTCTTCTACCCTTAACATAATAATTATTTGAAATCGCTATTATATACTTATTTAATCAAATACTGAGTATTAAATAGTACACGTTAAACGAAACAACAAGAAATAAAATGATCAATGCCTATTGAACTTTGAACGCTTTATTTAAGTTGCCATCAACAACTATGATTCATAACGTTCATAAGGTCTCGTTTTACATAATTAACTTTAAGAAAATTAGCGTTTCCATGGTTTTAAGCGGTTTTTTTTTTTACTTATGGCCAGCTTTTATTCACAAATACTCCACTGTGCAGCGGCGGTGCCGGATCAAAGCGCGTACCTATACGTTATGACGACCGACCATACGGTATGGATGTCCGCGTCGACGGTTGCGAAAGATAAACGGAGTGTTTTTCCGCTTTTCGCGCGCGACACTCCGCGCGTTCGGACGTTCGAGGTATACTTGTACACCAGGGGTCGGCAAGTGATTTCTACTGGAGTCCGGAAAACTAAAATAATGCGTAAACGGGGTCCGTAGAAAAAATGTATTTTATTACATTGTTCAATAGTTATTACTAAAATGTTAAAACTATTTGAAGAGAAAACATGCCGTGTGATTTTCAATGAGAAATTGCAATGCTTGTCTTTGGCCAGTAACTTGAAATCGGGAACTCTTGTAGAACATCTAATACGAAATATGTCCTTGAAGCTCAAGGTGAGAATCCGTTAACTTAGTTCTCTACTAGTTTGTAAAAAAATTGTTTTACAAAACGACGCAGTTTTTAATAATCGTGATGAAAATCGAAATAACGTATTTATTAAACTATCAAAGAAAGACATGTCGACGGTCTGGATCACTGCCTTCCGTGGTCCGGATTTGGACCGCGGTCCGCCAGTTGCCGACCATTGTTGTACACACTAGGCGAATTGTTCGGCCGCGAACGCGATTTCAAAAATCGCGGCGATTTTTAATCGATCCAACACAGAGCTCACTGCACACTAGACATATTTTACGCGGGTAATCGCGGATAAAAAATCGTGCCAAAAATTAATAACTCGTGCCACGGGCGCCCATATGGGAGGCAAAGGTGGACAATCCCCCCTCCCCCCGAATTCCTCTACAAGTTAAAAATATTTTATTCAAATTCAACATATAATTTCAACATTCTATAAATTCGACATAACGTACACTAAAATTTATTAGAAATATCAAGAAAGCATAATATCAGAAGAAAATTTTAGTATAATATTTAAAGATTTAAACAATTTTGCAAATCAATTGAACTCGGACATCAAAATTCCAAGAATAGTGTCAAAACAAACTCATCAGTCATCACCTAAATATATTATGACATCTACTCCTGACGAGTACTTTAGAATGTCTATGAATATTCCTTATATTGACTCTTTAATGCAGTCTTTAGAAATTCGTTTTAATCCATTATAAATGAAATTCCGTTTAAATTAGGTTTTTTACATCCATCAATTATGTTAAAAATTGAAAAAATTAATTTCATCGAGAATTCACAAGAATATTAAGCAAGCACTATAAGATGGATAATTTAGTAGAGGAAGGTCAAACATGATATGATTATTGGCAGATTAAGAAAGAATCATTATCAATTTATGAAAATGAAAATATTTTATTTATTTAATTTTTTTTTAAAGATTGTGAATTCTATCCAACTATAAAGAGAAGTATCATTATTTATATGACTATTCCACCAACAACATGTAGTATTGAAAGGACATTCAGCACGTTACGTCGTGTTAAAACTTGGTTACGTTCTACTATGGGTGAGAAACGTTTATCTGGATTATATTTATTAAGTTTACATAGGAAAAAAATAGAAGAACTCAATTTAGCAGAAAAAAGTTGTTGATAAATTTGAAAAAGATAAAAGAAAATTTCAATTTTTATCAAATTAGTAAGTGTAATATGTATAATGTAATGTATTTTTAATATGATGCCTTTACAATTCTTTCGTAATACATAATATTATTTTTGAAAATACATGGAACAATAATTTACCAAAGTGTTTTTTTATTTATATACAAATTATTAGGCTATTCCTCTCTGAATTCTTTCCTGCGGGCGCCCTTGTCTCGTGATTCCTCTTTCAGTCAAAAAAAAAAAAAATTGTTTTTTCGAGCCGTTTTTGGACCCATCCATTAAATATGAAAAGACCACGCGAAGGACTGCAATTATTCCAAGTGACATTTATGACATTAAAATCTCACCCTGAAGAATTCCTCAATTATTACCGCATGTCTATTTCAGAATATTAATTTGAATGAAATAATATAACATAAATTATATGAAATAAAATAAATTACACTTCAGAAACTAAACACTGTCGTTTTCGATTCAAAATGACAATAATCGCGTCGTCTTGCGGCGAATTAATCGCCTAATGTGAATAGTTCCCATCAGAACAATGTGTTTAATTTTAGACCCTACCGACTATCGTCGATTATTCGCCCGAAATTAAACGGGTGCCAGTTAAAATCGCGAAAAAAAAAACGCGAAAGTAAAAATCGCGAAAATAAAACGGCGAAAATAAAAATCGGGAAATGTTTTAACAGCGAAAACATTAATAGCGAAAAGTAAGAAATTATTTTCGTTAGTGGGTATAACTTTGTAATATGTTAAGTAAATAATATAATAAAATTAAAAACATTAAAAACAAAATGATATACACAATTAAATTTAAATTAGTAAGGAATTATTTTCGTTAGTGGGTATAACTTTGTAATATAATAAGTAAATAATATAATAAAATTAAAAACATTAAAAACGAAATACTATATACAATTAAATTTAAATTTGGTATGATAAATTATAGGCAACACCTCTTAGGTATTGAAGTTTGTCCCTATTTTCGTAGTCATTGACTAATTCTTTAAGTGTATCCCTTTTTCGTTTTCTGGATGGTTCGATCGTACCCGCTATGTATTGATGTATTTTCATTTCGTTTAAACTCTGTTCTTTTTGAGTTGCTTCAATAAATTTCTATATTGTTGGATGACATGAATTCAATAAATTATTAAATCCTCTGTGCCACCCTTCAACATAATTGTTTGTTCTAGGTAAACCGGACATAGTAGACGTAAAGCAGTTCCACAGTGGAATAGGAAATCTGGGGTCCCTTCTTCTACGTCTATTTGGACGACCGATCCACGTATCCTCAAAGTAGGAAATAAGTGGTTCTAACACGTCTTCATTATTAATGTAATACGTACTTTCACATAATGTATCAAATACGTCAATTACGTCATTCTCTGGAACAAAAGCCAAGGCAGACAAGTAACGGACTTGCAATGAAAATTCTGAGTCTGCTTTATATTTTTCTACCATTCCGGAAATAGTTTGAATTTTTCGCCAAACACATTGTGTTTGATGAAAAAAACAGCCATTTTGTTCGGCATTTGGAAATTGTATTTTAAATGCGTTTAATGAGCTTTGTTCAAAATCAGTCATTATTGTTTTGGGATTTAAATGAATATTATGTGTTTTTATTGCCGAAAATAACCTTTCATACGAACTTTGTGTTTTATCTGGCATTAAATCAAAAACTACTGGTATTACCAAATTATGCTTTATAACATGTATCGTATATACCTGTGTAAATAATGGAGGACATGACTTAAAAGTTCCATCTGCAAACCAATGATCAGATTTAGACAATAAATCTAAATTATCTTTCGTAGCAAATACTAAAATCCGATTTTCAACTGGTTCAATGTCATTTATTAAAAATTGACGACCATCAATAGTTTGTGAATATTTATCGGGTATTTTTATATCTGTTATTGTTAATGGGTTAGACGGAGCAAAACTGTTAATTTGTCGTATTCGACACAAAGTGCGTTTAATATAACTTACTGGAGGGAGAGCTCCGTGAACTGCTTGCGAACACAATGTTGACGCTTCTGAAACGATCTGATGTGGATTATCTTGAGATGACAGAGCTCGAATTTTCATTTTGTCTATAAAAACACGTCGTTCAATTTCTAAATTTGATATGGTATGGTTATGTTCATTAGGTCCTTTAACGATTTCTTCGTTTTTTAAATTAAGGCGTGATTTACATAGTGTTTCATTACATCTCCAATAGGTGGTAGATTTATATTTTTTGTCAAACCTATACAAATAACCATTATATTTTAATAAATTTTTGTTTTTTTGACTTTGAATAAACTCCATTACGAATGAATTAAATACGTATGAATATGGCAACAGACGACTCGGTAATGCGAAAGCAATTCCGGCGACGTCGTCGGTTCAAACAGGAAAAAAAGATAAAAGCTTTTATTAAGTCTAGACTGATTAATATTATTATTTATTATGAAAAAGCTAGACAGCGGTTAGGTTTAACCACGGCTTATCTTTATTACATGATCCAAATTATCTATAGTATTATTATTATTTAATACATTATAAAGGTACACACTAACGAAAATAATTTCTTACTTTTCGCTATTAATGTTTTCGCTGTTAAAACATTTCGCGATTTTTATTTTCGCCGTTTTATTTTCGCGATTTTTACTTTCGCGTTTTTTTTTTCGCGATTTTCACATAAACTCAAATTAAACATGCGCGATCATGAGCGGCTGACAGCGATTTATATTTATCTGGTTTTATAACGTAAACGATTCAATACGAGACCAGCATTTTAATATTGAGCGATTATTCGCGGCGATTTAAAATCGCGTTCGCGGGCGAACAATTCGCCGAGTGTGTGTAAGTACCTTAAGCTGGTTACACACTAGGCGGTTTATCCGAGCGCGGACGCGATTAAAAACCGCCGCGATTAAAAATCGCCTATCGACTGTCATTACACACTAGTCGGTTTGTTCGCTCGTAAACGCGGTTTTTAATCACCTGCGCCTACGAAAAAATCGCGCCAATATGATGATGAAATAAATAGCTTACCATCAATTCGTGGTCACTCGTGGTGAATACTCATTTTCTTATTATTCAAAATGAATTTTAGGTTAATTTTTGAAAAACAGTATTTTTTAATATTATTCATAAGTATACTTTGTGAATAACTTTTAAATTATATTTTTCAAAAATGGAATTATCTAAATTAAACAGCGTGCAGACTGCATACATATTATTAAAAAAAAAAAAAAAAAAAAAAAAAAAAAAAAAAAAAAAAAAAAAAAAACAAAAAAAACAGAGAAAAATTTGAAAGCAAAGGCGTTATCGAGTTCATCATTTGAATATCAAAAGACCTCAGGAAGGTCAATTTCAAATTGTATTTATGACTGAGGTCATACCAAGAGATTATAAATGTTCTAGATCAAACATTTTCATGCAAATATATACAAATTTACAAATAAAAATTGAATAATTAATAATTGGAACTGTCTACCACCAACAATAAAATTGAAATGGTAAATAAAAATCGCCTGATATAACGAACAAAACGCTAGGTGTGATGTTTACAGTCAAAACAAAGTGTTTAATTTTAGACGCTATCGTCGATATTTCGGCCAAAATTAAACATGATTTATATTTATCTGGTTTTTATAATGTGAATGATTCAATATGATACCAGTAGTTTAATTTTGAGCGATTATCCGCGTACGCCGGTCTCGTTTTTTTAAATTTCGATTCGTCAGTTGCACTGCGCTCGGAGTAGATTAAAACGGACGGGAATAAACAGGTGCGCACTACCGGAGACGCAGAGATACGAAATGTACTCGCGCGAATTTCGATTCATCGCGAAGTACCTACAGAGCGAAACCTCAGACATTCGTATAAGGTCGGGCCGAAATATCTAAAAACGCACGCCCTCTCCGTGTAAAAAAATAAAATTAACCGATTGAAATTTTGTTGATTTTTTACGCATAAGAAAGTCTCGGTTATATTTGTACATTTTATGCACGGGGCTGCGTTTTTTACATACAATTTTTTAATATATTTACGTATTTTTAACGAAATAGCCACAATACACTGGAACTTGGGTACACGTGTAGAGAAAATCCGTGGTATAAATATTTGTTTCATAAAAACAACAGTTGAATAATTAATTAAAATGAACAATAATTCATGAAAGACGTATCTAATATACTAAACGTACAAATATTTTCAACTTTAAATTATTCTTACTAAAAATAATTTAGGACATTGAGCTTTATGAAACTTAGACCATATAGATAAGAAAATGTGTCAAGTTTATTGGTGATGGTGATTTTTTACTGGATGAATAAATAATTATTAAAAATTGTATAAGATTTTGATTGAAAAAAAAAAAACGCTAGTTAACGTGAAAATAATAATTGTCGTTTAAATTTAAACTTTAAATAGGCATGAAAAAAAAAACACCATCGGTTTTTGAGATTTTATCTGCATTGTTAGTAAACTACCCGTACGAATAGAATAATGTTCAAACTGCAAAACACGCATTGTGAAACCAATAAAATTTTAATAAAACATAATTTACAAAGCGTTATAAATAAGTATTGTTATTAATTTCGATTGTCTCATTTGTATTTTAAATTTTTTTTGAATGCGACATTTTTTTAAATATGTCCCTCATCTGTATCATTTCTGAGGCCACGGTTCTGTCGGCATTAGGCCGGTTATAGAAACCAGTAGCTTCGCCTATGGTGATATAATATGAAATTATGATTACGTGATTTCAAATCTTGATTCGGATAATTCAATTTCTATTGAAAAAGCAAAAAAGATATTATGCAAAATAACGAGCTGAAAAATAATATAATTAAAAATAATTTAATGTTTTTCACCGCCCGTCCGGACATTTTACATTATTCCAATTCAATTCCTTTCTCCCCGGAGTGAAAATAACGGATCAACGATTGTAAAGAACGACTTCGGAAACGTTAATATTTGAGAAAACGTTTTTTGTTTTTTTTTTTTTTTTTTTACTCGGTCAAGTGCGACAAAGTCATTAGCGACGAAAGACAGAATATTTTCCAAGTCAAATTTCCGTCGGCACGTCACCGACACAGCAAAGTTGTACTTCCTACGCACGCGTGGAGAAATCTCAATCGAACGTTATCGAACAACATTAAATTAAACTCCAAGGACGACGTTGTAAAACGTATATGGCTTGTCTGGTCGGTTGTTTTTATCATTTTCACGTGGTTCTCGTTGCACGTCACGTCCGTCGTCCACGTACACGAAACGATTAAATTATAATATTATACTTGTTGATATTTTTATAAATATATATATATATATATGAGAGTATGTACTTGTTATATACGTATACATCCACTGCAGACGTGAGCCTGAAACACGTGACGTTTCTGTTTGTAGACTGATAAAATAAATAAAAAATAAAATAATTTTATTTCGTCTCGTCTTTTGTTTTTATTATTTTTTTTTTTTCAATATGTGTTTACGTTTATTTATAATAGCAGAATAACGTGATGCGAACAATCGACTAAGTCATTTATTATTATTTTTATTATTATCTTGTTTTTTCGTTGGTTTTAAATTATCATACGAGACCCGATTACGTATTAATTGCCGTCCATACCTAACGCTTTATCCAATATATATAGTGAAACGGTTTTAAGTTTCACTCAAACCTCTGTATAACGGAAGCTCTACTAGACGGGATCCTCCTTATAACGAAAAACCTCAATAGCCCCCGGTCGGTCAACTTCTTCTTTTTCTACCTCTCCTCTATGACGGAAAATTCTTTACAACGGCAACATTTGTTGGTCCCGAGCGGTTCCGTCTTAGAGTGGTTTCACTGCATACGAGTATAATACCTACGTGGTCACGCGTTAGAATGACGTGCGCATGTCTAGTATACATATGCGCGAGGTTCCACGTGGAAATGACGTAAAAAAAAAAACACTCTTTTTTTCATTTTTTTGCGTGTTAAACAAATTAGGCCGATTTTTCGATTCCCGATTTTTCGATTTTTCGAGGCGGCGTTTGATTAGGTATCAAAAGTGCACGATCACTGGTCAGTTTTAAGTGTTGAAATTCCGATCTAGAATGTAACGATTCATTTTTATTTCATCTTATGAATCTTTACATAAATCTAATATTATATTTTATTTATTTACTTTTGATTTTCAAAAAAAAAAAAAAAAAAACGTACGAATCAAAAGCAAATATTATTCTTCGAAACAGTTTTCTTCTTACGTTTTTGGCAGTTTACGATTTCTCTGAGAAACACGCAATATAGAAACATACGTCGGTTGGTTTTGTTCTGTTTGTTAGATTAACGATTACTAAAATGGTTGCGAAACGTGGTCGGTGACAAGAGGAGGTTAATAACTGCTAATCTTCGAAAGGAAAATACTCCGCCGAATCTATATGATCCTGTATCTACGAAAATGCAGGAGAATATCGAATAAGAAAAAAAAATTAGGAAATATACCAGCTATTCCAAAAACCAAACATAAATTTTCTTTCAAGTTTTTCTTTCGAGAACTTTTCAAGTTAAGAATTCTTTCAAATTCATCAAGAGCGAGAGACTCGAATGAGTCGGGCACTTATGGAGGGAGAATGGCATTTGCAAGCAAGTTCTGATGGGCAGAATCATTGGCAGTAGACCCAGAGGCCGCCCTAGACATAGATGGATGATGGACACTGTACAATCAGATCTGGCAAAGATTACACCGGAAACAGAACTAGCAAGCAGGAAGTGAAAACAGAGAGAAGTGGCAAGAAATGGGAAGCAGCAAAGGCTTTTAAAGGGCTATAAAAGCTAAGAAAATAAAAAACGATTACTAAAAATCTAATCGGCTGAAATCTAATCGACCATTATTGCCGTATTCCGAAAGCGTATATATTATAATTTATTTTTAAAAGAAAGCAAAAGCGATATCTACTCTTAACAAACAGAAATCGACCACCGACGAAAGCGCGTCACGTGGCGTGGTACCGCGTGATGAACTTAAAACGTTTTGACTTGGCGAGAACAGACTCGACGGAACGCGTCGAACATTTTTCCCGAGACTTGTCGCGCGAAATACCGCGAATTCGACGACCGTTTATCATAATAATAATTATAAGAGCTCGGAAGTTGTAGGAGCTAAAAAAGGTTAAATATGCGTGCAAATATGCACGAAGAAATTTCAAAATATGCATTGAAAATGTTAAATATGCAAACAAATTATTCTCAATTCGAAAAAAATAAAAATAAAAGAATAAAATACAACCGATTTTATTGATAAATTAATAATACGCACAAAAACTATTTATAACTGACGAAAATAAATAACTGGTTGGCATTTTAACATTTTATCCAGTGGAAAATAAAACATAAAATATTGTTTCAGTATTTTTGAAATTACGAAAAAAAAATATATGTTAAATTATTTTGTCGAACCGCCAATACTTTTGGTCGATAATTTTGAGTTTTATTTTCAATATTAATTGAAATACAAAGGTTAAGAGAGAAAAGAATCGTTTTTTTTTTTTACAAATCATTGAAATATACGCATAATATGCATATGAAAATCAACGAGATATGCATTTTTTCCCTCAAATTGACCGAATATGCAAAATACGTGATTTTAACTTTCAAATTTTGAACTCACGCTAGTATAGCTCGGATATCTTGCTAGGTCTGCCATAAATTCAGAGCATATTGAACAATATGCAACTCCTTCAACTTCCGAGCCCCTAATTATTAATTACGGTACAGTGACGGCGTTCTACGACGATCGGAGCAAACACGTCGTCGTGGTGTTATTGTCGGTCGAAACCGCGAATAACGGACGAACGTCGCGGGCGCACGATTGACGGACGACCGTGCGGGCGCGTGTAAAACGTGTGCCGTGTGAATTCAAGGCGGCGGCGGCGGCGTCGGAAGCCGCGCGTTTGTATAAAAGAAGTCACGACGACTCGCCGCTCTCGAAAAGATCGCGCACACACACACACACACACACACACACACACACACACACACACACACACACACACACACACACACACACACACACACACACACACACACACACACACACACACACACACACACACACACACACACACACACACACACACACACACACACGCACGCACGCACACACACACACACACACACACACACACACACACACACACACATAAAGATATAGCGTATATACAAACATACGACGACAACGACCCGTGTGTGCGTGTGTGTACCTACACGTATTATATTTATATTAATATACTCGTACGAACACTGTGCGCGGCAATGGTACGCACGACCGAGGTTAATATAGGTTTATATAGATATAGGTATATATAGATATAGATATAGGTATAGATCGACGGTGTGACAATGATTTATGACCGTGGCTGTAGGTTAGCGCGGCGTGCTTAATTGCCTCTCGGATTTGACGACCGTCACTTTTTAACGGGTTTCCACGCGCGCGCGCGCGTGTGTGTGTGCGTGTGTACTTGTTGTTTTTTATTTATTTATTATTATTATTTTTTATTTTTCTTCATATATATTTGCTTTGTACGCGTAGTACGCAGTGAAAAACACGAGACGGACGACCGATCTCGGCCGTTTTCGACGTATTTATCATCAAAACTATTTTTTTCACTGCGCCCGCACGCCGTAGTATTATTTTTATTATTCGTACGCCGTACCAGCACCGTCTCGTCGTCAAGGGCCCCCGGTCGACCGTCCGGTAGTGGCGAATCCAAGGAGCGGCAGAGGGAACGTTCGGCCGACCGCGGATGCTCACCCGGTGCACGTTAAACCGAGAGGAAAAAATCTCAGACGTCTCTCGAGTCCTGCTGCTCCCGACGCGGTCCAGATTAGGGCTCTCGGTCTGTTACGTGTATTGATATACACGTGCACGCGTAGACCGTACCCTAAAATATATTATAATGTGTGAATTTAATTACACGTGTTTTTGAATTTCGTGTACACGCCAATGAAGAAACACGTGTATTAAAATTACCCATGTGTTTGCCCCTGTGTCAATATAAAATACGTCCTCGGTACGTGCGCAGTTAAGTACGATTTAATGTGCGCGTAATACAGTGCACGCGGCGTCTTTCCCAGCGGACGGACACAGCAGCTGCGTGCGACCGTCGACGTATTTTTATCATTGTGTCACCTCCACATAGCCTCCGGACGATGTGAACGTCGAGGAACGCGAGTGCAGACCAAACCTGTCGGCGCGAAGGGGTTGCGAACGATACCACGCCGAGTCGTAGGGCGAGTCCGACGAATACGACGGATAGTCTTCGGGCCCGTGGATTAACCTTTACGGACCGAGTAGGCTTGTGCCTCGGGCACTTGATTAGCTTTTTTTTTTTTAGCCATAAAACCGGTATCGTGATTCGCTGTTGAGCGGTCGGGTGTTTTTTCGTTTTGACTATGGTAATTTTTCGCGTCGACCGTCGTAAATAGTCCATAATAATATTATACCGTGATTAGTAGTGTCGTGAATCGCCTTGTGATTTCATTTAACGAAGTATCGATTAAATAATATACCGGTCAACAGTGGCGTATTTTCAAATGTTTCCTCGGGGGAGGGGGGAGAGGTCCGAAAAATGATTTTCATCCCGAGAATAAGTACGTTTTCAATATAATAATTTATGTCTATAAGAGTTATATGCGCTAATAATTCTGCGGTGTTTGGGTAAAGGGGGATAATTCTATGATAAGGTAATGTTGAGGAAACAGAAATTAAATTTTGAACATTAATTGAGAAAAATATTTTATCTAATTTTTATGACACTAAAATAGGTACGTGAAGTTGGCACTACAAAGTCTTCAAAACTTTCCAAAAACACTCCAACAATCCCTACTCCGACTTGTTGGTCATTGTTGGACATTTGTTGGAATTTGTTGGAAAAGTTTAAAAAAGTTATTAGACTTTCAAGTTCATGGTGCCAAGTACATGGCCAACACTACAATCTTCTTGAAAGTTTCAAAATCATAACCAACAATTTGAATAAACCATTGTTGGACATTGTTGGAAGATTGTTGGAAAATGTTGGTCAAAATTTAAAGCTCTATAAGAAAAATAAAATGTAGTGCTGGAAGTTGGCACCACGAAACAGTATTTTGGATAAAATTAATTTTTTATCTACAGAAAACTTCCAAAAACTATTAAAAACGGTCCAACAAACTTATTTGAACCCTCTAGAATGAAAAACAAGTTTCCAACAACCTTTATCCATTTATAAATGAGCATTTTCATCTAGCACTACAACTCATATAATCATGATATACGTATGCGTAATTGGAAAAAAAATTTAAAAATTATTTTCTCAATTCACAATTCCAACAACTTTTAAAAACGGTCCAACAAACTTATTTGAACCTTTTAGATTGAAAAACAAAGGCCCAACAACCTTTGTCCATTTATAAATGAGCATTTTCATCTAGCACTACAACTCATATAATCATGATATACGTATGCGTAATTGGAAAAAAAATTTAAAAATTATTTTCTCAATTCACAATTCCAACAACTTTTAAAAACGGTCCAACAAACTTATTTGAACCTTTTAGATTGAAAAACAAAGGCCCAACAACCTTTGTCCATTTATAAATGAGCATTTTCATCTAGCACTACAACTCATATAATCATGATATACGTATGCGTAATTGGAAAAAAAATATTAAAAATTAATTTCTCAATTCACAATTCCAACAACTTTTAAAAACGGTCCAACAAACTTATTTGAACCCTTTAGATTCAAAAACAAAGGCCCAACAACCTTTGTCCATTTATAAATGAGCATTTTCATCTAGCACTACAACTCATAATATACGTATGTGAAATGAAAAAAAAAATGTTAAAAATTAATTTCTCAATTCACAATTCCAACAATTTTTAAAAATGGTCCAAAAAACTTATTTGAACCCTTTAGATTGAAAAACAAAGGCCCAACAACCTTTGTCCATTTATAAATGACCATTTTCATCTAGCACTACAACTCATGATATACGTATGTGAAATGAAAAAAAAAATGTTAAAAAATAATTTCTCAATTCACAATTCCAACAACTTTTAAAAACGGTCCAACAAACTTATTTGAACCTTTTAGATTCAAAAACAAAGGGCCAACAACCTTTGTCCATTTATAAATGAGCATTTTCATCTAGCACTACAATTCATATAATCATGATATACGTATGCGTAATTGGAAAAAAAATTAAAAAATTAATTTCTCAATTCACAATTCCAACAACTTTTAAAAACGGTCCAACAAACTTATTTGAACCCTCTAGAATGAAAAACAAGTTTCCAACAACCTTTATCCATTTATAAATGAGCATTTTCATCTAGCACTACAACTCATGATATACGTATGTGAAATGAAAAAAAAAAATGTTAAAAATTAAATTCTCAATTCACAATTCCAACAACTTTTAAAAACGGTCCAACAAACTTATTTGAACCTTTTAGATTGAAAAACAAAGGCCCAACAACCATTGTCCATTTATAAATGAGCATTTTCATCTAGCACTACAACTCATATAATCATGATATACGTATGCGTAATTGGAAAAAAAATTAAAAAATTAATTTCTCAATTCACAATTCCAACAACTTTTAAAAACGGTCCAACAAACTTATTTGAACCTTTTAGATTGAAAAACAAAGGCCCAACAACCTTTGTCCATTTATAAATGAGCATTTTCATCTAGCACTACAACTCATGATATACGTATGCGTAATTGGAAAAAAAATATTAAAATTAATTTCTCAATTCACAATTCCAACAACTTTTAAAAACGGTCCAACAAACTTATTTGAACCTTTTAGATTCAAAAACAAAGGCCCAACAACCTTTGTCCATTTATAAATGAGCATTTTCATCTAGCACTACAACTCATATAATCATGATATACGTATGCGTAATTGGAAAAAAAATTAAAAAATTAATTTCTCAATTCACAATTCCAACAACTTTTAAAAACGGTCCAACAAACTTATTTGAACCTTTTAAATTGAAAAACAAAGGCCCAACAACCTTTGTCCATTTATAAATGAGCATTTTCATCTAGCACTACAACTCATGATATACGTATGCGTAATTGGAAAAAAAATATTAAAAATTAATTTCTCAATTCACAATTCCAACAACTTTTAAAAACGGTCCAACAAACTTATTTGAACCTTTTAGATTCAAAAACAAAGGCCCAACAACCTTTGTCCATTTATAAATGAGCATTTTCATCTAGCACTACAACTCATGATATACGTATGTGAAATGAAAAAAAAAATGTTAAAAATTAATTTCTTAATTCACAATTCCAACAACTTTTAAAGACGGTCCAACAAACTTATTTGAACCTTTTAGATTCAAAAACAAAGGCCCAACAACCTTTGTCCATTTATAAATGAGCATTTTCATCTAGCACTACAACTCATGATATACGTATGTGAAATGAAAAAAAAATGTTAAAAATTAATTTCTCAATTCACAATTCCAACAACTTTTAAAAACGGTCCAACAAACTTATTTGAACCTTTTAGATTCAAAAACAAAGGCCCAACAACCTTTGTCCATTTATAAATTCCAATGTTAAACTAAGTGCAAACAAGTACATTGTTATTTTCCAAAAATAGGGCCGCAAAGCATAAAAAATTAAAATATCAGGACCTATCAAATTAAAAACAAAACATTTTTTTTAAACTTTTCGAAATTCAAAAAACAAAACAAACGATTAGTTGACGATATACGCAATTAACATTAAGGACATACAAATATAAATAAGAAATAATAAATATTTTGACATTTATAAATATTATACATTCATACTATGGAAATTAGAAATAATATGATTCAATATTAGGTGGATTTCAAAATATTGAAAACTCAATCCAAAAAATGAAACCCTACCCACTAGAATCATACGAAAGAAAATGTTACCGCAGTGGATGTAGCGGAACAATAACGGTAACGAAGTCGATAAATAATCATGTATGGATTGATACAATAATAAATAAATCAGAAAATGATTTGGAATGCAAACTAGAAGATATACCAAATAACATTCAAATAAATGGACATAAGTAAGATAATACAAATATTTTTAACGTAAATTCATAAGAACAATTAATATCAAAGTAATGTTGATTACCTATACATAAAACTGTAAATAAAATGTATATGTTTATTGGTAATTATATTGCATTTTAAATGTTATTAAATAGGTACAGATTTGTAGCAGTTGTGGCATTTATTGAAGGTTTTGAAGGAAGTTTAGCACATTATATAGCATACTGCAAAAGAATCAATGGTTATTGGGAACAGCATGACGACCTTGCAATAAAAATAACAAAATGCAAAGGATCAAAAAAGATCAAACCTCACGCAATATTATTAACTAAAGCATAGCAAAGTGTTGCAAAAATATTAAGTTTATAAAATGAATGTTTATAAAAAGAATATAATTAAAAGTTACTGAAAGTGTAAAAAATAACACAATTTTAAACTTCTCTTTTAATTCTTTTAAATAAAACCTAATTACAAAATAAGTTGTAGTGATAGATGAAAATGCTCATTTATAAATGGACAAAGGTTGTTGGGCCTTTGTTTTTGAATCTAAAAGGTTCAAATAAGTTTGTTGGACCGTTTTTAAAAGTTGTTGGAATTGTGAATTGAGAAATTAATTTTTAACATTTTTTTTTTTCATTTCACATACGTATATCATGAGTTGTAGTGCTAGATGAAAATGCTCATTTTTAAATGGACAAAGGTTGTTGGGCCTTTGTTTTTGAATCTAAAGGGTTCAAATAAGTTTGTTGGACCGTTTTTAAAAGTTGTTGGAATTGTGAATTGAGAAATTAATTTTTTAATTTTTTTTCCAATTACGCATACGTATATCAAGATTATATGAGTTGTAGTGCTAGATGAAAATGCTCATTTATAAATGGACAATGGTTGTTGGGCCTTTGTTTTTCAATCTAAAAGGTTCAAATAAGTTTGTTGGACCGTTTTTAAAAGTTGTTGGAATTGTGAATTGAGAAATTAATTTTTAACATTTTTTTTTTTCATTTCACATACGTATATCATGAGTTGTAGTGCTAGATGAAAATGCTCATTTTTAAATGGACAAAGGTTGTTGGGCCTTTGTTTTTGAATCTAAAAGGTTCAAATAAGTTTGTTGGACCGTTTTTAAAAGTTGTTGGAATTGTGAATTGAGAAATTAATTTTTAATATTTTTTTTCCAATTACGCATACGTATATCATGAGTTGTAGTGCTAGATGAAAATGCTCATTTATAAATGGACAAAGGTTGTTGGGCCTTTGTTTTTCAATCTAAAAGGTTCAAATAAGTTTGTTGGACCGTTTTTAAAAGTTGTTGGAATTGTGAATTGAGAAATTAATTTTTAACATTTTTTTTTTCATTTCACATACGTATATTATGAGTTGTAGTGCTAGATGAAAATGCTCATTTATAAATGGACAAAGGTTGTTGGGCCTTTGTTTTTCAATCTAAAAGGTTCAAATAAGTTTGTTGGACCGTTTTTAAAAGTTGTTGGAATTGTGAATTGAGAAATTAATTTTTTAATTTTTTTTCCAATTACGCATACGTATATCATGATTATATGAGTTGTAGTGCTAGATGAAAATGCTCATTTATAAATGGATAAAGGTTGTTGGACACTTGTTTTTCATTCTAAAGGGTTTAAATAAGTTTGTTGGACCGTTTTTAAAAGTTGTTGGAATTGTGAATTGAGAAATTAATTTTTAACATTTTTTTTTTCATTTCACATACGTATATCATGAGTTGTAGTGCTAGATGAAAATGCTCATTTATAAATGGACAAAGGTTGTGGGGCCTTTGTTTTTCAATCTAAAAGGTTCAAATAAGTTTGTTGGACCGTTTTTAAAAGTTGTTGGAATTGTGAATTGAGAAATTAATTTTTAACATTTTTTTTTTTCATTTCACATACGTATATCATGAGTTGTAGTGCTAGATGAAAATGCTCATTTTTAAATGGACAAAGGTTGTTGGGCCTTTGTTTTTGAATCTAAAAGGTTCAAATAAGTTTGTTGGACCGTTTTTAAAAGTTGTTGGAATTGTGAATTGAGAAATTAATTTTTAATATTTTTTTTCCAATTACGCATACGTATATCATGAGTTGTAGTGCTAGATGAAAATGCTCATTTATAAATGGACAAAGGTTGTTGGGCCTTTGTTTTTCAATCTAAAAGGTTCAAATAAGTTTGTTGGACCGTTTTTAAAAGTTGTTGGAATTGTGAATTGAGAAATTAATTTTTAACATTTTTTTTTTCATTTCACATACGTATATTATGAGTTGTAGTGCTAGATGAAAATGCTCATTTATAAATGGACAAAGGTTGTTGGGCCTTTGTTTTTCAATCTAAAAGGTTCAAATAAGTTTGTTGGACCGTTTTTAAAAGTTGTTGGAATTGTGAATTGAGAAATTAATTTTTTAATTTTTTTTCCAATTACGCATACGTATATCATGATTATATGAGTTGTAGTGCTAGATGAAAATGCTCATTTATAAATGGATAAAGGTTGTTGGACACTTGTTTTTCATTCTAAAGGGTTTAAATAAGTTTGTTGGACCGTTTTTAAAAGTTGTTGGAATTGTGAATTGAGAAATTAATTTTTAACATTTTTTTTTTCATTTCACATACGTATATCATGAGTTGTAGTGCTAGATGAAAATGCTCATTTATAAATGGACAAAGGTTGTGGGGCCTTTGTTTTTCAATCTAAAAGGTTCAAATAAGTTTGTTGGACCGTTTTTAAAAGTTGTTGGAATTGTGAATTGAGAAATTATTTTTTAACATTTTTTTTTTCATTTCACATACGTATATCATGAGTTGTAGTGCTAGATGAAAATGGTCATTTATAAATGGACAAAGGTTGTTGGGCCTTTGTTTTTCAATCTAAAAGGTTCAAATAAGTTTGTTGGACCGTTTTTAAAAGTTGTTGGAATTGTGAATTGAGAAATTAATTTTTAATATTTTTTTTCCAATTACGCATACGTATATCATGATTATATGAGTTGTAGTGCTAGATGAAAATGCTCATTTATAAATGGATAAAGGTTGTTGGAAACTTGTTTTTCATTCTAGAGGGTTCAAATAAGTTTGTTGGACCGTTTTTAATAGTTTTTGGAAGTTTTCTGTAGATAAAAAATTAATTTTATCCAAAATACTGTTTCGTGGTGCCAACTTCCAGCACTACATTTTATTTTTCTTATAGAGCTTTAAATTTTGACCAACATTTTCCAACAATCTTCCAACAATGTCCAACAATGGTTTATTCAAATTGTTGGTTATGATTTTGAAACTTTCAAGAAGATTGTAGTGTTGGCCATGTACTTGGCACCATGAACTTGAAAGTCTAATAACTTTTTTAAACTTTTCCAACAAATTCCAACAAATGTCCAACAATGTCCAACAAGTCGGAGTAGGGATTGTTGGAGTGTTTTTGGAAAGTTTTGAAGACTTTGTAGTGCCAACTTCACGTACCTACTAAAATTTATCAAATTATTTAACTTATTGTTTAGCTATATTGTAAAATATCAAACACGATAAAACAAAAAATGAATTAAAAAAAAAAAAAATTAAAAAAAATTGTTTTAATTGCGTGTTTTTTACTTTTTTTACTCAAAACATTTGGTGACATATCACCAACATCACTTTTAATAATTGTAATACAAATTAACATAATAATATTCATATTTTAATATTATAACAGTATTAAAGTGTAATAATATAATGAAATGTTTAGATTTAATTTACTATGAAAATTATATTATAAAACAAAATAAATGTTATACTTCAAAAAAAAATAATTTAACAATAAAATAAAATATTTCAAGTCGTATTAAATAAAACAATATTAATTTCACTATGGAAATATTATAATTATTATTATATTACAATTATTATTGTACTATTCAAATTCAAAAAAGATTTTATAATATATATATTTCGTATTTGAGTCTGAAATCTTGTAAATACAATTATTATATTATTATAAAATACATTTTAATTCAGAGGTAAATCAATTATTTTCTTTTACTTCTGGGGCGTCGAGACCCGGGTGCCCCCTCTTCCTAATAAATACACCACCCTCGGTCAAAACATTTCTAGAAGAATATTTCCAAAAAAATATCCTAATTTTTATTTTTTAAATTTTTTTTCGAAAAACTTCTCTCTACGTCGACAGATGTAACGGGAGCGTATTGAAACAGAGATACGTCGCTGGGATAGACATTTTTTCTATATTTTCAAAAGTTTCATTTGTTCCATCGATATAAGCAGAGATTTTTTCAAGGTTTCATAGCCATTATTTTTCTTTATAACGGCTTGAAATTTTTCTCGAATTGCTTTTCCGGCGTTTCCCTTTGGTATTTTGGAAATATTATTTTTTTAAATTTTCATCGAATTAATTGAATCGTATGAGGATGTTTTCTTTTTTTTAAACAAGCAAAATATCCACATATAATACATTTGAAACCCGTATAATATATGCAATAAAAAATCGTAAAATACAGGAATATGCAGTGCATGTAAAAAATGACAAAATATGCAAAAATATGCAAAACAAAACTTTATACTTCGGATCTATCGACTACTAATCAAACTTGTAGCTTACGAAGGTATTTTTTTTTTTTGGACTGTTCAAAAAAAACATGAAAATACATATAAATCCGGGCCCTAATTATGACGTATAATATGATATTATGCGGTCGAATTTACACGCACTTCTCGTCGTGAAATCACCGTCCACGCGCCGCGGCCCGTTTAATCGACATCGACACCCGCGTGCAACACGCGGAGCGCTCTCCGAAAAGTATAATATTATAACATTCGACCGAAAGGCGTAGGTTCCGCTTTGAGTGAACGACAAAGTACTTTAGATTTCAAACACGAAATAGTCCCGACCTGCACGTGCCCCGTCGTCTACTTGACGAAACACACGGGTACCTTGAACGTAACTCTAATAGTATTAGACCATTTTAACTGCAGTTGAGCACGTTCCAATATTATTACGTCAAGTAATGCGGAAAATCACTCAAAGATTCAGTGATTTCTCGTTATTGTCGACGAGAAGAGTCTTTTTTTTTTCGAAATTTATTCGGTAACCTTCCAGCAATTATTAGTTGTCACTATTCAGGTGTCACAAACGTTTAGGCTTGGATACTCGTCCAATATGTTTCTAATAGTCCAATATGCTATTTACCGCACGTTTGATGGTTTTTGTATGCTATCTACCGTCGTTTTATGTTAGTTTCTAAATGTATAAAAAAAAAAAAAAATTGGAAAAACAAACATTTTGTTGAAACAATTATAATTAATAAATGAAAAAAAAAATGTTAGTTTTTCAACTCACCACCACAAATTGTTTGGTTTTTAATTTTTGTGCATGTTTGGTCGATTGGTAATAAACCACGTGTGTTTAAAACATTTTCGCACATCTCTTCATTTTGAATTATGTATCGATATAAATAACTCGTGGTTGACAAACTCAATATAATTATAAATTAACAATAATAAATAAATCTCAGTAAAACCGCATATAATCGACACGACTCACAAACACACACTAAACAGGTATAAAGGTATACCTACTAACCTACCTAACCTACTAATAGGTATAAATATAATACAAATTTTGGGTTTCAAAAAAACTTAATCTTAATTGCAAAATGATTAAGAATATGTTATAATATACAGTATATGGACATACGGTAGATATCATAATATACTAAACTACCCTACAATTACGGTAGATAGCATATTGGACGAGTACCTAGGTTAGGTTAGGAGAGTGATTATTTTCAGGGGACGTGATTATTAAGGTTATTTATATTTCAAGGGGAGTGATTATTTTAAATTTCACATTCGTATATTTTACATCAAATTAATACTAGTTTATTTTAAATACAAGAACATTATTTTGAAAACATAATATGTCTGGTTGGGTAGTATGAAGTAATTTTAATTGGCAGCTTATTAAACATTTGATATATAATATTTCATTAAATTTCATTATTTGTATCTTAGTAAAAAAAACAAATAAATATTTATAATAATTATTGGACGAATATAATACGTTCAAAATGAGTAAATATATGTGTTAATTAAAATTTAGTGACATGTAATTGATTGCAGTGATCTATAATTACAAAAACAAACGCAAAGTTGTTATCTCATCAAACTAAATAGTTATTAATTTTATGTAATTTCGTGTATAATTAATGCAATGCGTAAGTCATGAATATGTCACCAAAATGAATTACTAATATAGTAAATAAACTAGAAATTTCGTAAGTAAAAAGCTGGTAAGTGAGATGATGGTGGTACAAGTTTGTCCTTCGTCCCTTCGGTCCTCGGACAAGATATTGGTGATGAATGTATTCAGTTTAAAAAAAATTATGACTCATTTCTTTAGTATAAAACGATTCTGAGCAAAGCTTCAGTGCAATATAATATATTATTATTTAAATACTGTTCACGTATTTTACGGTTATTTGTATAATTTTTTAAATGCTTGGAAAAAAAATCTTGAGTCATGATTATTGATATTTTTTCGGTATTGATAGTTTAGTTTAAGAGTAAACTTGTATTAAAATTTCAGAACTTTCTAACAAATACTCAATATTTCATTAGAGATAAACTTAAAAGAAATCAGACAATATCGTAAAAAATCGTATAATAATGTATTAAAGTGTGCATAAAAAAAAATCCTGAGTCACGATTTTTGAATTTTTGTTAGGATAATTAGGTAGGTATATGAGTAAGGTCATATTAAATTTTCAGAACTTTTTGTCAAATATTTAAAATTATATTACATAAAAACTTTCAAACAATTTGGGAAATTAAAAGTTCTATATTTAAGTCAAAAATGCTATAATTGTTCTGAAAATGTTGTCCAATATAAAAAAGTGTGTATTTGATATTGAATACTTTTCGATTTATGACTAAATACAATCTATATAATCTGAACAGTGAAAATCTCGTTTACGGCGGATTTTTACCGATTTTACCGTTTTTACTCAGTTTTTCGATCGTTATTCTTGATTACTTGAAAAACTATGGAGATTTTGGAAAAATGACCTCTCTAAAGTACCATCTCAGTTCAATTTCGAATCTAAAAAGTTGCTGGACGAAACTTTTGGACAAGGATTTCTATACGAAAAAGTGTTTACAAAAAAAAAAAAAATAAAAAAAAAATAAATAAACGTCATTGTAAAACCATAAGATACTTCGCTTCACTCAGAATCTAAAATATATAAAACGATAAAATTTTTGGGAATCGTTTCAACAATTTATTTTTTTGCAAGCTAGACATCGATTTCATCCCATTGTGCACCGCAGCGTTCGGCGCACGGATACGTAAACTTTTTTTCTACGTCCGTGTAGTAAAAAAAAAAAGCCTAGACCTATTTTCACATACGATCTCACGCCTACACGCCGGCGAGACTCGGTGCGACTCGAAATCAGACGACCGATTCGAATTCCATAAAAAATCACGAGCACGAATAAGCGTTGGACGTCTCCCCGGGTATATTGTTGTTCGTACGCACACACGCACACACAGACGTAATAATAATGATAATAATAACGTGTGACGTGCGTATTATACGGCACCGAAGACGGTCTCTCCGACACGTTATAATGTCCCTTGGAAATTTCACACACGTAATCGTAATAACGGCGGGCGTACGGAGCCGCTCGTTTTTGAATGGACGCGTCGTCGTCGTCGTCGTCGTCGTCGCATAGCATAATATATGCGTATACGTACGGTGTGTTTCTTCACACCCGCTCGGACCCCATTCGGTGTGGGTTTTTACGCGCGCGTCTAAACGATACGGTACACACGCACGCACACACGGGTGTGTATATTATACAAATATGTTATATTGTTATTACGTGTACAGGGACGACGGTGACGACTACGGACACTCGGCGTTCGGGGGGGCCGACGAGGGGAGAGGAAAAAAAGTAAGAAATTACCACGGTAGGTAATAATAACGAAGGCGATAAATATTATCCCAAAGGAAACGCATGAATGAAGGTTGAAGGAGAAGAAGAAAAAAAAAAGGAAGAAGAAGAAGAAGAAGAAAAAAAAAGTAATAAGAATCGGGTATTTTTTTTATTATTATCATTATTGTTATTATGCGTAATATATAGGTACGCGTACATTTTATCATTGTTATTATTATTATTATTATTATTATTATCATTTTTTTTTATCGGAATATATTATCACACATTATTATTATTATTATTTCTCACCCCGTCTCGACCGGGATATCGCGTCGTTCATTCGACTTGTCGCCGTCGTGTATGTGACTTTTTTTTTCTTTACTTTTTTTATTTTCTTCTCTTCCGAAATCTCGGCCGACACGACGACGCACACCTGTTCCGCCGCGCCTCACCTGTGCACACACACACACACACACACACGCACACGGCCGAGCCGCAACGCACAATAATAATAGTTATAATAATAATATGATATAATAACGAGTAAAAAAAAAAAATGATAATAATAATAAAAAAAAAATAAAAAACTACCGGACGAATTTTTTTTTTTTTATTATTATCATTTTTTTTTTCTTACAACCGCGTCGGGTGTTATATTATTACGTTATATATTATGCGCGCGTCCGGTCGCCGGACTGAGAGATTCGAATTAAAAATTATGACCACCAACAACGGCGGCGGTGGCGGTTTGGAATGCGCATATTATAGGTAGGCACCTATAAACGTTTATATATATATATATATATATATATCACGTGGGTACACATATATAATGTTATAATATGCGCGAGGAAAAAACGGAATATCATATTCAAATATAATAATAATATGTGAAATAGTTCCTCCTATTATAATGTTAAAATGTCGTATACACGGCCGTACGTGTGTTATATTATCATACACGACGATAATATGATGTATAATATAAGATATATATATATGTACAGCAACGTAGAAACGTCGTATGTGTGTGTGTGTGTAGTATTCATATTCATATTACACAAATGCGAGAGAACTCATACGAATCTGTGTGTGAGTGTGTGTGTGTGTGTGTGTGAGCGGTGCCCGTCTTACAAAAAAATAAAAAACGTGTTTGTCGAACAGCGGACGGACGATGAACGATTTTGCTACTATATTCTCGCCGCCGCCATACACTAAAGTTTAATTAACCGGTTGCCAGTTTTTCATTTAAATTATTCATATACATATATATATATATACACACACGTACAATATTCATACATATATGAGTAGGTTACTCATACGTATATTGTATATTTCTCCTTTTTACAACTTGTCAACGGCGGCGGCGGCGGCGACGACGACGATGACGACGAGTATACAGTGGAAAAAAAAAGAGACAAGTCGTTACTACATTTCAAATTCGATTCGAGGTGACCTGACACACACACACACACACACACACACACACACACACACACACACACACACACACACACACACACACACACACACACACACACACACACACACACACACACAAACACTTATACACATACACACACACTTATAAACACTTACACGCGCGCACATATACTATAGATGGCCAGCGGCAACGGCGTATTATAAACACGACGTCGTTGTCATCTCGGCTTGTTTATAATAATAATAATAATTGTATGAGCGCGACGAACGCGCATTCCAAACGCAATATATAACGCGCATTACCTATATCACACTATAGAGTTATAATATATTTTACGCGTATGGTAATATTATAATAATTTAGAGTTGTATATCATGTTCACATAACAGTATACGACGTGTACAGGATGTGCCGCGAGATGATGTACACCAACATATGCGATTTAACCCAGTATTACGCGATGGTTTTAATTTTTTATTTTTCTCATGGTGTCCACTTGGAAACGCTAATAGGACTACGTTTTAATCATTTTTCATTTTTTATCTAGACGATCTTTTAACGTTCTCGGTTTTATCTCACGGAAACCGAATTCGAATTTACATCAATTATTACATTAATAGTGTTTAAACTAGACAAGCGTTTAAACTCGATACTGTGGCAGATTATTTCGAGTGGGGCCCGGTCTAACTACTACGGTATTCTGAACTTTTAATGCGTGTATCGAAGTAGTCAAATAACTACAATTTAAATTTCATTAAGTATATAAAAAAAAAAAAAGTAGATATAAAAACGTATTCTCTTTCAAAAAATTGTTATGTTACAGTAAGCGATCGGTAATGAGTACGATTAAAAATCTCCCCCAAAAAAGTAGTGATTTTTTAATTTATTTATTTTTGAAAATATGGTTTTATTCGTATGTTAACGTGTATAGAAGACGGTTGACAACTAACGTACATGATAGGTGCATAGTTGAACCACTACGTACAAAACGGAATACGGACATTCGGCCGAATCCAAACGGCCGACGGATATATTTAGGCCGACAGTTAGATAGCCGAAAGTATTTTAGCCAACAAGGTCAAAAGGCCGACATCCCGAAAATCCGACACTAAAATAAATTAAGAATAAACTATTAATTTTCAATTCGATAACGCAGTGTTGTCTTTTGTTGTCACAATGTTATCTTTAACGAAAGAAATTACCACTGGTGAGACCCGTTACAATGCAATACCTATATAGGTATAGTCTGCAAAATATATAACTATAATCTAGAGTGGGTGTTGCAAGTTGTTACTGTTTCAACATAAAATTACTTAATCGACCATTTTATAAGTCGGCCTATAAATTTTTCGTCCATTTAGTATGTCGACTTATTACGTGTCAGCCATATGTCAGTCAGCCAAATGTCTGTCGGCCGATTGTACCATTCCCGTACAAAACTTCGTAGAACATCCTGTGTACAATATACTACATTGTATATCACACACACACACACACACACACACACACACACACACACACACACACACACACACACACACACACACACACACACACACACACACACACACACACACACACACACACACACACACACACACACACACACACACACACACATTTATACGTGTGTATTTTGAACTTTATACGCGCGTGTTCTGAGTGATAAAGTCGCCAGAGACTTGACTCGGGTGCATTAAGTGAAAATTGGAAGTAGAACACTGATTTGATTCTCGTAAACTTCCTATTACTAAAAACGCGACCTACACGATTTGCCTGCCCGGCTGTAAACGTATAACACTTCGTAATTCATCTTCTGTTAAACGCGTTTATTCGATCGACTATAGAACACTCAATTTGATATGTTATCGGACTTGTACACGTACGTAGTTCAACACTATAGACACGCGTGCACGACGTGTAAATCAGTTTCACACACCTTATATTATAAACAAAAACGTTCCAGAGCGTATAGTTTGGAAATTCGCACAGAATAAAATAAGCACTTACGTTATTCGGTCTCTTTGTGTTTTTATGACGCACTAGTCGTAAAGTTCTACTCCGTCAGCGTTAAAACATTGATTGAACACAACGTTTATTTCCACGTCAACTGACAGTAGTATAATAGTGGGAAAAATTGAAAAAAAAAAGTTCTGAAATTATCGACATTCGAGATTTTCTTTGCCGACCGTTAAAAAAAAAATCCCACAAAACATCCCCCTCGTGGGAAAAAGTGATTGGTACACACGGTTTGCGGTTATATTTGTACGTGTATTAGTGTGAAAATAATTAATGAAATACATTATTTTTTTCGATTCAATGCGGATTTATGCATAATATTAGTGTATATAAAAAAAACATGTTATACTAATGAGGTGGATCGCGGATGCGTCTGGCGTTTGGCTAATAACGTGTTGATATCTAGCTCGGTTTTCGCAAGAAGCATTCTAAAAACAACCGCGATCGGTTTTGCGTAGTCATCGTCTTTTTTTTCTCACTGGACCCATATTTAACCGAGTAGGACGACGGAAACGCCGTCAACAGTTTTCGTACAATGGCTCACGATCCGGGACGAACAAAAAGGTGTCTGCCCCACCAACCGTTTTTACGATCCGACGCCACCCGGATTAAGTTTTTTGAGCTTCCGTCAGCTCCCCCCCCCAAAAAAAAACAGCTTTGGAGCTACCGAAGGGACGATATCGCCCACTTTGGGGAACGTGGCTTCACGCGATCGTTTTAGCCAGACGATCTACCCGCGTCCGCTACTCAGAGGTGTCCATCAGTAGACGTATATATATATATATATATATATATAGTTTTACAAGTTATGAAAAAAAAAATCAAAATAAACAATTATACATTTTTCCAGTATTAACAGTGAAATTTACAAGTACCCAAGTACGTTATACTATTCACGTCATGCTGTCAAACATTAAAAATGATATTTGATAAAAACAAGATGTAGCAATAATCTGTTTTTAGTTCAAAACAGTAAACTTTTTTTGAAATTTTCTTCAGCCTTTCACAATGTCATATTAATCATTGCAATAGTTTCAGTGTTTCATCAAATTTAGTGACTAAATAACTTAAATAAATTCAATAAACATCTCTCTATGATATATAATATCTTGTCTATGATACATAATACAATATTTACTCAATATTTCATATTTTTTGAAAAAACCAATAAAGAAAATATCTTTTCAATGGAATATTAACACACAATTTCTAATTCATTGAGAAACTTGATATACATGTTGGACCAAATGTTTTACCCAGAAATGTGATTCTAATAATAATAATAATAATAATAATAAACGTCATTTTAAAATCAATAAACTCTTCTCTCCACTCGGAATCTAAAATAATTTAAAATATGCTACAAAAGTATTATTTTGTTTATTTTTATACATAACCAATTTATTAACATAACACATTATCAAAAAAAGGGGGCGAAAATACTAAGTCACCAATTGCACACGAATAGGCGTAGTCGAATTTAATCATCCTTAAGTTTAGTCTTGACACGATGAAATACTGGACTATCGAGCGTTCAGGTTCTAGTGCGTTCGTACAGTTGACATTCAAAGGCCACATTTGGAATAGGTTATCGAACGAGTGTTTTACGTGAACTTGCGGTTAGGAAGCACAGTTGGCATGTATGATATAAATTTTGTCAGGTGGAGATTCTCGTGATTACCCAGACGGCTATTTAATAGGAAAACTTGAGAGCACGCATAAAAATCCAACTGGTTTTCACCTGTGTGGCATCGCATATGTCGTGTTAGATTTTTTTTTTGAGTGAACGTTTTCGTACACACAGTACACTCAAATGGCTTTTCACCTGTGTGGTATCGCATATGCCTAGTCAGATTGCAGTTTTGAGTGAAAGTTTTTGAACACATGGAACACTGAAATGGCTTTTCACCTGTGTGACATCGCATATGTTTAGTCAGATTGCCGTTTTCAGTGAAAGTTTTTGAACACACTAGACACTCAAAAGGCTTTTCACCTGTGTGGTATCGCATATGCCTAGTCAGATTGCAGCTTTGAGTGAAAGTTTTTGAACACATGGAACACTGAAATGGCTTTTCACCTGTGTGACATCGCATATGTAGTGTTAGATTGTTTTTTTGAGTGAACGTTTTCGTACACACAGTACACTCAAACGGCTTTTCACCTGTATGGCATCGTATGTGTGATATTAGATGGTTTTTTTGAGTGAACATTTTTAAACACTCAGAACACTGAAATGGCTTTTCACCTGTGTGACATCGCATATGTTTAGTCAGACTGCCGTTTTCAGTGAAAGTTTTTGAACACACTAGACACTCAAAAGGCATTTCACCTGTGTGGCATCGCATATGTCTAGTCAGATTGCAGCTTTGAGTGAAAGCTTTTGAACACATGGAACACTGAAATGGCTTTTCACCTGTGTGACATCGCATATGTTTAGTCAGACCGTCGTTTCGAGTGAAAGTTTTTGAACACAATCGACACTCAAAAGGCTTTTCACCCGTGTGGCATCGCATGTGTCGTGTCAGATCGGTAATTTGAATGAACTTTTCTGAACATACAGAACACTCAAAAGACTTTTGATACCACATGTTTTCCGTCAGTTGAAGAGTGTCTTCAATCCTGTATTGAAAGTTTTTTGAGCTCGCGGCACACCCAAACGATTTCTTTTCGTTACTTGAATGTTTTAAGTCGAATGTCTTTTTACGGTTAAAATATCATACTCACCGTATAGACAAATTTATAGGCATTGTTTAACTACAACGAAATAATTCAATATTTTGTTCGAAACGGTTTCAATCGCTTTTGTATTGTGGCGACTGCATTTTGACAATAATTGATCATCTGCAATGTTCCTTAGTCGTGGTGATTGGACTATGATATTATTTATTTTACTATGGTTTCGTTGCTAAAGCACAGGTTATTGAATGCAACGAATGAAAATAATAGTTAGCTGAAAAACGTATGGTTTGAGCAATGTAATAATATATACTTTTCAGTCTTAGATTATATACTTTTTTCACTTCAAAAAAATCGTATTCCGGCCTGTCAAGGCTTAAAAGCGTAATAGGCCCGAATTGCGTAAAAAGTCAAATCAAATGTTTTATTTTCCAAAATGAAATCTATTTTATTGAAATACACTCAATAACTCACTGGTACTATTCAGGCTTGTATAAGATAATAAAGATAACATCTTCTTTGGAGTTATGAGTAAAACCAACTTTAATGATATGCCAGTATTGAGAATACTATCCAATTTTTTTATTATTTGTTTGTAGGTTTTACTTTATCAATACCTTAAAAAAATTTTAATTTTACACATAGTAGGTTTTTTTTTTCAAAAAGATTCAAAACCATTTGTTCTATTAGTATATTCTAAGTTGCATTATGATAAAATTGACGAATTATTTTTATACACATTTTAAATTAATAATTAAATTGAAAGATGTCGATTCCGTAAAATTGTTATGAAAATTTAGATTAACGCAATTTTTTATTTAAATAGTTTATTAATATAATTTTATTTTACTAACAATATTATAAACTTACATATTTTTTTCAGTGTCTTTAATTATTTATATGAGTAATATTACATTCAATTTTTAGATCTTAACATCAATAATACAAATTGATATTACAAATTAACTTTGAAAAAACTTAGTTTTTTTAAATAACTATATTTAACCCGAAATTTTCAACGTTTTTTAAAACTTTTTTTCAGTATTTAATAAATGTAAAAGTGTGTTATAGATAAGGTGAAATGTTTAAGTTTTTAGTAACATTACTTTTAGATCCATGACTGAATAATTAAAATCGATTATTATATATATATATATATACGTATATATATATATATATATATATATATATATATATATATATATATATATATATATATATATATATATATATATATATATATGTACATAATATATCTATATATACACATTTATTTTTCTTATTTCTATTATATTTTCATTTATAAGTCGGAATTTCACGCCCGAACGAGCTTTCTCCGCACCGATTCAAATATCGTTTACGTTCTTTTGCGCAACAACTGTGTTTGTGATTTATTTAAATTTTATTTTATCTTTTACGTGGTATTTGTTCCGTAATACCGAAAATCCAGACACTCCGGCCCCTCAAAAGGCCTCGGTATCTGGTCAGCGACCCTTTCCTCATCTTGTAGGACGACGACGGGCGCTCGACCGTCTGACAACGGGATCGAGACGTCACACACGGTTGTTTTATATGAATTATACGCTTGTCGATAAATCGTTTTATTCACGGGCTCAGTAAAAATTGCAGTCACTAACGTAACTTTTTCTTTTATTTTCGTTTGTCCGCAAATACGGGTTTTCCGTAAACATTCGCGTTTCGTATTTTTTTGTGCGATACTAAAATGTTTTACGTAATACATGAGCTTTGTTCGATGAACTGTAACGTCATCGTTAAACACATGTGTTTGTGACTTTTTCGCGGCCATGCTGGTCGTTCACATATTTTTCATGGTACTGGTCTAGTAAACGCCCGCCAGGAAAGTATTCTCCCGCCACTAAAATATCGTATCAAAACAATAAATAATACTAAATGATGAAAAGTTTTATTTTAATAACACAAAATCAAATACAAAAACAAAAAATACAAAATCGAAAGCAAAATATTATAGAATATTGAAAATCATGCAGGTGTCCGAAATTCTGATATATTTGCATTTTGAAAAAAAAAATATTGCCGATGAATCATCGTGCACGTCAATAGAAATTGGTCGGAAATTCATGTTTTTCGTTATACAAAATACAATAACCTACAGACGGTTATTTGACGACTGAATATGAGAAGTTGGCATCTACCTGCGTTATTATCATACACAATACCTAACAGTAATATTTTGCAATAAGAGGTTTTCCAAACATATTTCTTAAAATATCCAAAAATAACCTTTCCTTATTCTCAGGTTAAAGAGGACTGGGTCAAAGAGGCCTACCATGCAATTTAGTAAAAATGGCCCACCAAATTACACGCTGTATAATATAATATGATATTTTATCAATACGAGCTTTCACAGTATTATTCGATAATGGAATTTCTTGAATTTTCTTTTTAGCTTCCGCACCTAAAATTTCTTCTACAGCAGTTAGTAAAAAAGGTTTTAATAAATTTTCACCAATTGTTTGTGGTTTTTTTGATTTTGCGATGAATTGTGAAATTTTAAATGACGCAGATAGAACTTTTTCGTTTGACTCAAATCTTGAACCACTTGTTCCTAGTTTCATTTTTTTTTAATTTTCTGATTTACCCATGAAAAACTCTGGTGGTCGATCACTTAATTTTGGATGGACACTTTTTAAATGCCGTTCTAACTTGGCGGGTTTCAACGCATCATTACTCAGAACGGTGGCACATATTACACACTGTGGTCGAATTTCACGGTTAGTTTCGATTGCGATAAATCCAAATTTTATGTATCCATCGTGATACTTTCTTTTCGGAGCCATATTTCGACAATCTATGGCAACATACGAAAAATTAAAAAGAGCACGAACGTCGACTACGGGATACGGGTACGGAGACACTAACAACAAAAATCAACAATATTATATTCAACTTTGAACATAATCGTTAAATTGTGCCGGTATAATGTAATCTTAATGTAACAAGATTAGACAACATAGATTAGATTATTGGTTGAAATAATAACATGGGTTTCACTACAATATAGTGAATTTATATTATATAGTGACTATATAATATAAATGAATGAATAAACGACGTACTATACACGATTGTCAATAATTAGTGTTATGCCTCAAAAGAAAATTTAATTATTAAAATACTTTTACATTTTGTAAGTATGGCTCGCGGACCACCTCACAATGTCTCGCGGACCACTGGTGGTCCGCGGACCATAGGTTGGGAACCAGTGCTGTATATAATCACTGTATATTATTCATTGTGTCATTATATATAGAGTACTGAGTATTACTCTGTGATAATATTATACGTTTTTTTTTTCTTACCTGGAGCGCATAATTCAAAAATACGACCTTGCAATATAGCATTTAAATAGATGACATTAAAAGCTATACGTCGTGTAACATGTAACATAATACATGTACCATTGCATCGCATGTTCTCACGTATTCATTTAAGTACGAATAAAATCATCGACAATATAAATGAATAACATTATTATTTATTTATTTGAAATATGGAAAAGCACCATAGGCCAGTCTGACCCTGTATATTAGTGGCGGGCGTCAACTTAACCTGAGTGGCGGAAGAATACTTTCCTGGCGGGCGTTTACTAGACCGGTACCTTTTTTAAAACATTTTTTTTTCCGTGTTATGAGTGCAGATCCCATTATTGTTTGATTTTCATTTATAACGCTACGGGTTGGTACACGTTTTGTTTAACGTTTCTTTGGTTTTTTTTTTCCAAACGTGACCGATCACGTTTTGACGTTATACATACCTATTTTTTAGATTTTAATTACACGTTTATACAAATCAAACACGTCCATTAAACGAAACCGATTTCGCGAAAACCCGATCATAAAACCGATATCGAAATCCAATAAACTCGTTGGAATCCGTCCAAGTCGGAATTAATTGAAAACTTAGACCGTGCCCAAGTAATTATGAAACTGACTAGCGTGAATCACTCGTTTCCGTCGTCTGTCCGTCGGTGGCCTCTGTATCGATACTCCGCGAAGGCGGTATAATTTATTTATTCGCATTTGCGAGTAAAACGTAATGTCAAACGGGCTACAGACAGTTTGCGAACCGTAAAACGAATCGTGTGTTTTACGGTTATGAAATTAAAAATTTTTCATTTTTTTTTTCCTCGTATTTAATTAATAAGTTATTATAATAAGTCATTAATAATAATAACACGCGCGACGCGAATACGCCGTAAACAGTAGAATATTTATATTATTCGCGAACGGACGAAAACTCAATTGTTACGGTCACGTGCTTGAACTTTATCCGTGACAGTGAAAAATCGAAAAGTATTAATATTTTCACACATTTACTTAGTAAACGACGTGACGTCATAAGCGTCGACATTGAAGCGCGATATCGCTGTACCTACGCGTAATTTTTTTTTTTTTCATTTATGCAAATGAGTATAACGTTACGGCTCGGGATAAGAATCACGCGTGAATCATATTACAAAGACGAACGGATACGGTGGATTTCCATTTTAAAACGTAGACCGGCAGCAACCGGGTGTCAAAGTGTTGTTTTCAATCATCGTACGATTTCATAGTAATGGTGGTGGCGATATAGTATTACTGCAGCACGGACGTCCTCGACGTCTCACAGTGGAATGAAACTGATTTATAGCTTTTAAAAATTAATAACTCTTAAAGTTTATGCTACAAAAAATGAGAAAAATCAAAATTTACAATTACAGGGAAGCCGAATTCGAATTTTGTATCAGTTTTGTAAATTTACCCTTAATTAAGGGGTTGGTAGGGGGGTGTTTTTTAAATTTCACGTTCTTATATTTTACACCAATTTATACGTTTAAAAAACTTCTGAACTTAAATTTCGTTACAGTTTTTTAATTCAATAATCAATTATCAATATAATAAATCAAGTATCAGATCCATCACTTTCAATTTATAACTCTAAATCTATATTACATAATACTGTGCGATAAATTGAACTAAATTTTGCATTTATTTGGCCTATTTTTAAATAGGGAGTAGAGGGGAGAGGGAGGGGGTACTATTTTAAAATTTAAAAACAATCATATTTTACATCAGTTACTATCTTTTTAAGACTGACGCGGTATATTGTGCGACGCGAGCGCGCTTCACTAATCTCTTATTACAATCCTACGATTGAGAAGGGCAGATAAAGGCAAATAAATTATTGTTATTTTTAAACGCGAGAACATTATTTTGAAATTGAAATTAGTCAGATAGTGGTCAAATGAAGTAAATTTAATTCACAGCCTATTGAAATTGGATTGTTTATAATGGTCATATTATCTTTTAATTACTTGATTCTCGACACAAAAAAATACAAATATAATTTTTAGACAAATATATGGTTAAATTTAGTGAATATATGTGGGCATCACTGATGTATATATATATATTATGATATATATATGTGTATATACGCACACGTAGGGCGGCCGGCCGTGTTTGTTTATCACACGCGTGTGCGCGTGTGTATGCCGCCGAGTGAATATAGGGAATAAAATCGTTACAACAACACGGCGGCGTGACAAAAACGTATTATAATTATTATTATTATTATTATTATTACAGTCGTACACTATTATAAACCGTGGACAAGTCGACTGTTGCAGTGTTTTCGACCCGGCCGGACGGCGGCGTTGGCGCGTCGTAGTTTTACGCGGATTAGGTTGCGAATTTGCGACGCGATATTTACACCTAATTTATACCGTGCATTGTACGTGACAATAATAATGAAATCGTTGTGACCGGAACTACGAGGGGGTGCTCGGAGTCGCGTCGAAAAGGCGGTTAGAGACGTGCGGCACGCGCGTGCGGCCCCCGGAAACCATGAAACCGGACGATTTCCCACCGGCAACGATCCGTCTCGAAATCCGAACGTACGCGTCAATCCCACGGCGCGTTTTCGATACGTATATTATACTTAAATGTTTTTAATGTTTCTCCCTCCCCTACTGTGGGGGGGAGGTTAAAATCGTATGATTCTCAAAACGAAACTTGGTTTTATTTCTCGGAACAAACCGCGAGGCGATAATACGTTTTGATGTCGATTCATAACCGGAAAAAACGCCAACGGTTTGATACGTTTTTTAATTCCACATCCTTAGACGATAAAAGTGTGAAAAAAATAATATTAATATCAATGTCGAATCAATAGAAATCAAATCACAAAATTAAAGTATAGCCAATCGACTATCGGTTGATTACCAATGAGGATTCCTCCTTTGATTTTTGTTAAACATTTATTTTAATATTTCGCTTGTTTCTTGATAACATTCATACTGTCTTCCATTACCTATATGTATATAACTTACCTATATTTATGTATTTAATGATTCATTTTATATTATTAAATTCAATTAAATAAATTTTAAATTAAAATCTATACTATGTGTAACTAGAAATTTTGTACACAAGGGCTCGAACCCGTTCAATTTATCAAATAAATAAATAAATATTTGTTGTGTCCGTAGTCGACAAAAAACGTTTCAGAAAAAAACAATCGTGTGATCTATAAAACTCTAAAAAAATTACAAAACGAGCGCTTTTTCGGATTTCCTGACCTCCTGTAAATGTACCACTAGCCGATGCGATGTACAGCATGACGTAAGTAATTAACGTGATTTCAGCAGCACGTCATTCTCGCGTTTTCGCGGCACCGAATGTGACGCGACACTGTGATGACTAGGACTTCTAGTACTTAAAAACCTCAAAATATGCATGCACTTGTGCACTAAAAAAACAAGAAATATGCACTTACAATGAATATTTTTTTTATTGATTCGTCTAATTATAATATTTATATGAAAAAAAGTATTATCTCGGTTAGTTGATTATAATTAAATATACTTGAAAAATTATGAGCAACTGAAGTTCACTTCCTATATGCGTTACGATTTTATCGGACATATTAATAATTATCTAAACGATACTGAAATATCATTTTTAAACAGACAATTTACCGATTTGTCTAAGCTTGCTTAAGAACTTATATCGAAAATCACCAAATATGGTCTAAATTTTTCTAATATCAAAATAGATTTATACTCGGAACACAGAACTATCCCTATGTCATCGGCTTCTCTCTAAAAAAAAAAAAAAGGAACTGAGTTTTTAATTTAGGCATATTTAGAATATTTTTTTCGTACATCGATATGTATTTTTTATTTCATAAAATTAATATAATTAGTTGTATAAAAATAACGGAATTAGAACGGGGACCATCTTATATAAACGACGGGACCAAAAAGCGTCCCGTTTGAAGTTTGTCGGGATAACGGGACGTCTTGATGATAAAAAAAAGAGATAATCCCGTTGTCAACGGGACGTCTGGTCACCCCATAGTTTACCTCCAAACAATTTCATAAGTTTTACATATAGTACCTACCAACGTACACATTATGATAAATTTTTTCGGCGCGCGTATACGTGACGTTCGCCTAATGATCTCCATGGCGATTTCAAAAATCATCCCACCACTCCACCCCGCCGGATAAATATCAATCATCCACCGTCGCGTCCCGGGTCGACTAAAGTAAATTGCCGTCTCCTCCGCGTGTCGTAACGTCACGTGTACCTATATACCGACGTCGCCGTAATCGTCGTCATAAGCGGTCCAACGATATTTTATGGACGTAATAACGTCGGTCGTTATTATTGTTCGACAATGCACTCACACACACACGCGAATATACACCCGCATACGTAGGTAGGTATGTCAGTGTGTGTGTGTGTGTGTGTGTGTGTGTGTGTGTGTGTGTGTGTGTGTGTGTGTGTGTGTGTGTGTGTGTGTGTGTGTGTGTGTGTGTGTGTGTGTGTGTGTGTGTGTGTGTGTGTGTGTGTGTGTACGTATTGTAGTGCTCTGTGCCGAACAATCGACCGGACTTGATGTATGTGCGCGGAACAGTAGCGGTAACGGTGGCGTGATAATGGTCGTTCAGTGTGTATGTGTGTGCGTGTGTGAGTGTGTGTGTGTGTGTGTGTGTGTGTGTGTGTGTGTGTGTGTGTGTGTGTGTGTGTGTGTGTGTGTGTGTGTGTGTGTACGCGTTAAGAGCTATTGCGGCGGCGACGGCGGCGAAATCCTCGACGTTTCAATTAGGTCACGTACTCGGTGGCCGGCACATAATTCGCGCCAATCGAACGCGGGCGATAAAGGCGCGTTCTCGTGAGTCAAGTTGAGTTGACCGATTACAGTTGATCAACAAAAATCGAATAACATCCGTTGTGAGAACCTTTGTTTCAATAAACTTGAACAACTAATTATTGAAGGGGGGCGTTGCTGCAACGACCAGATAAATCCGCTTTTTGAAATTTTTCAGGACAATGCGAATTTAGTTTAAAATCCATTGGGTATACTAAAATACTTTCAACAAAACATATTTGAATTCTATACTCATATTTTATACATTCATACTCTGACGTTAGAATTGAAAAAGAAAATTTTTGATATTGAAATATTGTCGGTCAAAGTTGAAGGGAGCATGGATTTATCTGGTTGTCGCACCGAAAAGCGCGTTATTTTTTATCAGTTCTTAAATAAAGTTATAATTTTACTATTCAATATTGCAGTGTTTACGCTATGATTATGTATAAATATCAAATGACAACTTTTGCGTGTAAAAAAATAATGAATCCGGATTCATCTGATTTTTGCGGCAAATCACAAAACACGATAAATCCATTTCTTTAAATAACTCCCATCACTATTGATCGAATTTAACTGATTGTTGCGTCTGATTTTCAAGAAAAATTTCCTTTATACAATTCTGCAAAAAAGTGAGTTTTGGAAATAAGTGGATTTATCTGGTTGGAGCAGCAAGCCCTTCAATTAGTCGATCAAAAAAAAGTTTGACCCAGTCAAACTTTATCGATCAAGTAATGAATTGTTTTCCAATTCCTTTCAAGTTGAAACCTTGACACGTCTGAGACACACGAGAACATAAACATACACACTGCAGTTGATTCAAGTTGAATTTTAGTTTGTTATCAACCAGTGGGCAGTCACACGTGCATTTTACGTTTTATTTTGTCGTTTGTGTATTTTTTTTCAAATTTTTAACGTACTTAATATTTTTAATTAAAAAAAAAAAAGAAAAAAAGCTGGTAAGTGAGATGATGGTGGTACAAGTTCGTCCTTCGTCCCTTCGGTCCTCGGACAAGATATTGGTGATGAATGTATTAAGTTTTAAAGAAATGATGACTCATTTCTTTAGCATAAAACGATTCTGAGCAAAGCTTCAGTGTAACATAATATATTATTATTTAAATACTGTTTACGTATTTTACGGTTATTTGTATAATTTTTGGTGAGGTTTTTTGTAATTAAACCCTCATAAAATATTCAATTAGATATAATTCATTTAACCTTCAATTGTTATAACAATTATAACTCATTAGAAATTTTCTGTCATAAAAAGATTCGAAAAATGTTTTTATATCTATGTTCCAAGTTTTATTGTGATACACCAATCCGCCCGTCTCAATTTTGTACGTTATTATTTATTTGTCTGAATAGTAGTTCTGACCGATTGGCAGACAAACCAAATTTGTTATATATTGTTCATATTTTCGGTCACCCGTATTTATAAATCTTTTCTCTGGATAGTTTGGGCACCGTGTTGCCGTTATTCTGGGCCAATCGCCAGTTAGGAGCCCGTTGACAACAATAATAATAATACTAATAAAACCATTAAACCTGTAGAAAATAAATTATGATTAAATATTATTGACTATATTATTGTCTATATTTAAATGATAAAATTGAGATAACGGGAGACGAGCGCTTTGCACACATTAACATACCCAAATGCGAAATCGGTACACTGTACTAAGTACAAAACGTCATTATTTTTAGACTAATAACTTAGTGAACTAGTTTAGTATATAAATATTATAGTCGTTACAATGCCATCCATAAGAAAAGATATTTTCATATTATTATCAATTTGTATACAGACATTGATTAAATAATAAATATTATTCAATCTATTTTAGTGCAGCCGAATAATCGGAGTCGTCATATATAATATTATATTTTCGCATAATATTTTGAGCTTTACCAATACCGATAGAAGTTTCTGGATCTAATTTTGAAATAATTTCTTGTATTTTCGAAAAGTGTTGAGAATAATATTGATAAGATAAAGTTTGGTCGTCGAAAGTCGATGACAAAATCAAAAATTACTAAAATATGTACAAAATGTGTACTTATTTACCAAATACGTAAAAATATTTGAAATAAAAGTAGCATAATTTTAACAGGAATGATTTAAATCATGAACGAATTTCTTATCGAATCTTCAATATCTTGTTTTAATAAGAATATGCATTTACATATGAATCCGTTCCCTATTAATAATAAATAAATCACAGTAAAACCACATATTATAATCGACACCACCAACGAACACACACTAAACAGGTATAGGTAATATAATATGGTATACCTATACTAACCTATCTACAAACCAACTAAGGTATGAATATAATAATATAATTTCGGGATTCAATAAAAGCTAAATCTTAATTGTTGCAAAATTATAAAGCGTAAATAAATAATATAGGTACAGCATAATATACGGACACACGGTAGATATAACATTAGACCATTGGTGCCGTACCCGCGGCCCGCGAAGGTGTTCTATGTGGCCCATTTACGACTTTTCCAAAATAAAAACAATTAAGAAAAAGTAAAATAATTACAAAATATTTTTTCTATTAATTTATGAATTTATTTAAATAAATATTTCAAAAATACAATACTAATGATAGTGATAAACATATAAAAAACTATACAAAAATGTTTACGCTTATTTTTCATGTGAAATTTGAGCTTGTATTTCTTTAACTGAAAATGAAAAATCTGTTTGAAATTTAAATGTTCATATCCTTAAAGTTGATCAAACCAATGTGTACCTACGAAGTGCACCTCAACCCATAATCTTTTCAATAGGCAATAAAAGGTATGAAAACAAGTCTAATATGAAAAATTATTTGTGTACTTTTTTACTTTGAAGATAATTGTTTACCAAAGTGGCTCGCCGAAGAAAAAACGTAGGGCATCACTGCATTAGACTATCCTACAATTGCGGAAGATAAAATATTTACAGAATATTGTACGAGTACCGTGATCCCGTGTAAAGAGACGTTAAAAAAACCCCACACATTCACACACACACACACATACACACACACACACACATACGTGACTCGTAAGTCTGGCAGAAGGCGTGATGAAAAGTGTCACGGGGTCTGCCGTCTATCCCATTCGACGTGTCGTCCGCGTGAGAACCTTTTAACCACCTGTAGTACGCACGTACGTGTGCACACACGAAATGTTTTACGATAGGAAAAAAACAACGACACGTCCAATCAGATATAATGTAATATTATGTTATACTACGCAGTTGACGCGGGATGAGCGTGACATGGTTTTCTGTACTAAAGAGGTCGGACGACCAGTGTACATTTATTATTTCTCGGAACGCGTCGTATCGATTTTCAAATAATAATTATGTAAAAAAAAAAAAACAAAATTACCCTTGCGTCCGCGATATTCCGATAACGGCCGCGGCAGCGTATCGGCTTGACGTGCCGTCGCGTACACACTACACGTCATGCACGTCTGAGTGTGCCCGTCCGCGTCCCGTATTTTAACCGGGTACGCAATACGCGAGCGTACAAGACCAATACGTTCCCGTGCAATATGAGGACTTATGAGGTTAAAAGTGGTGTAAGTCGAGTTTTTGAATATTTTGAGACTAACGGTGTACGTCAATTTCCAAACAATCGTCTATTACAGTGATGGCCCAACCTTTTTTCTTATAGACGGGCCTCTTTTGTATACAATTATTTTCAAGCGGGCCACAAAGTAAAAAAGTACAAAAATAATTTTACATATTAGACTTGTTTTCATACCTTTTATTGCATATTGAAAAGATTATGGGTTGAGGTACACTTCGTAGGTACACGCATTAGTTTGATCAACTTTGAGGATATGAACATTTCAATTTCAACCAAGTTTTTAATTTTTAGTTGAAGAAATACAAACTCAAATTTCTAAAAACCGAGTGACATTAGTTTAAAATAATAGAAATAAGTTTCAAATGTTTTCATGTGCACATTATAAACATTAGTGACATTTCCATGAGGTAATCTGTACCTAGTCCATACATTATTATATAAGTGTGGACAAGTGTGGTAGATTTATCGTGTAAATTTACGTAAAATTTACCGACAATTTTTTTATGGTTAACTGCCCATCTCTAATTATTATAATTAGGAACGTCTACAGTTATGCCGTTAACATCGCTTGATAAATATTACGTCACGAGTGTTTAAACTAGTGATGGGAAATTATTCGAATATTCGAATATTTGAATTCGAATTTCGGATAGTTATATCATAAATAATTAGAATATTAGAATATTCGAATGTTCGAATATCAGTATTCGATAGTATACAATACAATACTTAACGAAAATTATTCGTTTACGTTTTCGCGTTTTATATATAAACGTTTAATGATAATACAATATGGCTTGTGGTGCACAAAGGCCTACGAGAAGTGGCTTCATTAATAGGTATTGTATTGTCGAATATTCGTATCATCATTATTATTTATTACTAAGTTTAATCGGGATCAGTAATAATTGGAGACCGGGAATAATAATAAATTAATAGGTTAGTAACTACGGGTCTAGTTCTCAGGCCACTTTTTTGGGGATTTTTTGGTTTGAAATAATTTACGCGGAATTGGTTAACAGTAGAATTAAATAAATAGTATAAAATGCTTATCGTGGAAAAATATAACAAAGATACGACAAATTAGGTATTGTAGCGTCTATATATATACATTACATCCCTAGTTTAAACGTGCGGTTTTCGCGCGCACCCGTCAGCCGCCGCCGTCGACGAGTCGCAGCGACTATTTCGATACAAAACAGTGAAACCTGCCTTAACCGACACCGGTATATGACGCGCACCTCTCTTAACGGACAAAATTACCAGGCTTCCCAGCAAAAAGATAGGCATTTCAATGTATTTCGACATGTCTACAACGGACTCGTTCTATTACGGACACGGATACTAATATTTATAACCCGACGATTTCACGACGGACGAAAATACTACGAAACCAGCGTCTAATGCCGTCAGTACACATTCGCCGAGACAGTCTCGGCGAAACTCTCGACAAGAATTTAGGTTAGGCGAGGAAGCGCGAGTGCACGCAGTACATTCTCGCCTCTCGGCTTCGGGATTCGGCCTCGGCGGCTCGGCTACAGTGACTACAGTCACTCGCATTTTTGTGTTCAGTACTCAAGTTTTTACTTTTGAAGTTTTGAACGAAAATGGACGCTGTTAAGGTTGCTGCAGCTACAGCGTATTGTGCATTTGCGTATTATAATTACGTTGAAATATTTTGCCAAAAAAAAAATTAAGAAGCCTTGGAAAAAAAGAAGATGGTGGATGAAAAATATTCATCGAAATAGAACGACGTAAGTATCGGAAAATATTTGTTTCCTGTCTTTGTGGTACAAATGCATCGGGTCCCATATAACGGGTTCATTTTGGTATAACTCTAAAAACTTCAACGTAAATTCGTTTGACCAGTCACACATGACAAAAAGCACAACAATAATTAATAAATAAAAGCGACGAATATGCGAGAACACACGAGTATGAACTAGGTGCTCTTGTGCTCGCGACTCGAATGGCCTCGTGTCCTTTGACTCGGGCACAAAAAACCACCTTCCGACCGAGCGCCGTCGAGGCGAGCCGAGACGAGGCAAAGTGACACGAGCGCGTCTAGTTCACTCTCGCGCTCGGCTGCTCTCGCGAAGTCTCGGCGAATGTGTACTGCCGGCATTAGGATTACGACCAATACTACATTATCGCTGATTACGATAACGCTGATTGCGAGTACCTATTGAATTTATGAAGTTGAAATACATACAAGGTTAATACTTAACAGAAATATATCCAGTTATTTTTTATTTTTTATTTTTTAAAAGTAATTAACAATCTGTATCAATTAGACACAATAAGAAAATGTGATAAAGGAAAACGAGACATGAGATTTTTGTTGAAAGAAGCCACCCATATCCAGTTATGAATTGCAATACGCTGCATAAATGTTAACCGTAAAAGCATCTTACGTTTTTATTCAGTTCTATCGGTTGGCAGTCAGAGTTATACGTACATGCATACATATTTTTCTTGACAATGTCACCTCCCATTCCGCGTAAAACTTTAAATTTGAAACGAAAGGCGGACATTATTCGTTTTAAAGACTCTAGCGGAGGTTGGTATAATATATAATATCAGTAAAGATTAATATGCCTAATAATACATATTATAAAATATAAAACAATATTAATAAAATGTACGTAATAATTATATATATATATAATATTTGTAGATTAATTTTATTTTTAAAACATTGGAACCTGTCTACAACGGACACCTGTATATAACGGACAATTATTTTCGTCCCGTGACTGTCCGTTGTATACAGGTTTCACCAGTGGCACATTTAGGAATTTTGTTTAATTTATCGATCGCTTATCGGGTCAACAATCATGCATCAAAAATAATATGGAGATGAGTACAAAATTACAGTACCTACACATACAGAGTGTATCAGTATACGGTTTTGTTGACCAATAGTCGCGTATGCCGCAAACGATTAGTGGGAAAAGGCCTATATCAGAGTGGTTCAATTACCACGGCTAGAAAATTTAGAAAACAGATATACTTAAAAGCAATATTATATCGAGAAGTGCAGATATTGAGAAAACTTAATTATGAAAAAATAGGTCAAGGGCGGGGGGGATCTATCCCCCATATCCCCCCTCCGTAAATACCCCACTGGGTTTCACTGTAATAGTAATAATAATAGTAACAATAATGACATCGTCTTTTAACAGTTGTGTCGTGTCGGCGATCGCGTGAATCGCAAATCACACGGCGCCCGGGGCACCGGCAGACGACGCCACCGGATTAATCGCAACAATAATAATAATAATAATAATAATAAATGTGCGTGTGTGTGTGTGTGTACGATATACGACTCGGTGTGTATTATAACGAGCAGAGTCCTCTTAACTCTATCTGCGGTATGCGCTCGCTGCTCACGACGACGTATAAATCCCGTGATGCCGAGGTATTGTCCCGGTCATCGGTGGTGGCGCGGCGGCGGCGGCGGCGGAATACAGTAGCCGTCGTCGTAGAAAACCCGTCGTATAAAAACACACAATAATAATAATAATAATAATAATAATATTAATAATCAAGATAACCCGTGACGGCAGTGTCTCGTATTATACATTTATATATATATATGAGTGTGTATCGTATATGTATATATCATACGTGTATATACGACCTACCCGCCCGGAGAATGTCGTCCCATTACGAGTTCTCCGTACGCCTCGAGGTTTTTATTATTATTATTATTATTATTTATTCTTTCTACGCTCACGACGACATTTCGTGTGTGTGTGTGTGTGCGTACAGAAGACACTCGCACACACACACGTACCCGTGTAGGTACACTCGCGCCTGGCATACCCGCGAGCGTGCGCGACCGACCGTGATATCTCGACAAGCATCTCCGACACCCGCCTATCCGCGCTAATAATGCGTTTTTGTACGCGAGAAAACCCACCCCCTCGTTCTGACGTGCGACCGACTGTTGTCGTGTCGCTCTACTCGATAACACGGCCTCCGCCGTGGCACTACCTACTACCCCGCGTCTACACGACCGTTTTCGTAAGAAACGTATTATACACACACACGCACGCACATTACCTATTTATGTACACGTAGACATTACTAATACTACTAATACTACTGCTATTACTGCTGTCAACTGTCACTGAAACACACGTACATATATATTATAATGTATATAGAAGCTACTGCCGTACGCGTGCGTGTCTGGTTACTATTACGGGGGAGTGAAAAAAAAAAAAAAAAGGTCCCGAACGTGAGTGTATCTTGTGTGTTATCGTGCACAATAGCAGCGGTAATAATTACGACGTTATACGTCCCGACGCGCGACGACGGCGACGGGTCCATATTCGATATGATCTCCGGAGCCCCGCGTCTTCGCGTCGGAGAATATTATTATATACATAATAACTAGGGATTCCCTAGTAGGGAACGGACTTGAATGCCATAAAAAATAAGAAAAATGTCCTGAAAAAAATTCGACTTCATGCCTTAAAAAATGCTTTAATATAAAAAAAGTCCATAAAAAACTTTAAGAATGTATTTGAAATCAATAAAACACAATTTTGAATTTAAAACTTATAAAAAAAACACATTATTATGAACAATTTATGTCATAAAAAATATTTAAATACAATAAAACCTTCTCTCGTCTTCTCCACTATCTTCTGTCCAACTCAACAGTGCAATAAAAAATTACAATTAAGATATTATGCAGCTTATCTTATCTTTAACTAATTGCGGGTAGTAATATGCTGTAACTTGTACGTATGTAGAGTAACCTGGGGTAAGAGTACGCAAATATTTTTCTATCACATGTAATAATTTATATGTGTTGATGAGTGGTTTAAGCTGATATTTTTTGATTAAATACATTATTAAATAATATAAATTATATATTAAAATACACAATTAATGTTTATTTAAGGAGTTATTTACATTAGAACCAAAAATAATAATAACGGACTTTTACCCCAGCTATGGGGTAAGAGTCCAGGTGATATGGGGTAAGAGTCCAGTGTATAATAAATTAGGTAAATAAATAAATAAAGTCCATAACAGTAACTTGAAATTAACCTTTTTGTAATAATTAATACAAATAGTTCATTTACATCTATATAAGGTTTTTTTATAGTTAAATAACAATATACATATTATAAAAAAAATATTAACTTTCTAAACTAATTAAAATAAAACAATACATTAACAAATTAAAATTTTAAAGTACAAAATGATCTTAAATATCTATTTGACTACCTTGTCAGCCTTTTGGTTTTATTAAAAATACATAAAAGAAATAAAAAATATTCATAATATATAAATAGACTTATGATTGATAACATAAGTCACACATAAAGTCTGATACTCCTTCATAATATGTGCAAGTTTCATGCCACCAAATTTTACAAACGCTACACATAATCCAGTCCTCGGTTGGTGGGTCACAATATGTTTCTTCACATGCTGGACATACTATTTCCGTAGACGTTGTAGAATTTGCTGATGTAGAGGAATCAATCATTGATTGTACAACAGGTATAGAAGAATTATTGGATACCAACTGTTTATTTTTGCTTTTCTTAGTATTCTGAGCTTTAGTTTCTCTCCTTTTTGCTAATGTTTCTAACTTTGCCTTTTCTTTTTCTTTTTTTTCGTTTTCTAGTGCTTCCATTTGTGCTTTATATGGTGATGAGGACAATATTTCAGACTTCTTTCCTTTTAAACGACGGTTTCTTTGAATAGTTACTTTAGGAATAGGTATTATATCTGATGGTAGTATTGCAGTATCTCTTTCATTTAATATCATTGTTTGACTCGAGTGTTCTGAAGGAACCACAACAACAAGTGATGTTAGCTCAGCAGTACATTCGGTTTCATCAGTATGCCCAAATTCAACAGGCATGTCCATAATATTTAAAATATCTCTATTATTTTCCATTATAGCCTGATTATTTAACACTAGTGTATTTGTCATAATATTTTCTTGATTATACAAATGACTTTGGTCTGTAACTGTGGATGGTAGAAAATCTAAATCGTTAAAAATATTGGGATTTAAAGGCCAAATTCCACACATTTTAAACGCATTTAGAGCCTTTTCCATTGTTGCTGTTTGAGCATATGCCTGTCCAAAAATCTCTGCTATTTGGTATAATGTCACTGTTCGTCCCGGATGAGAAGTTGTCCATAAATCGTAATGAAATGCATAACGATCTTTTAGTGGTTTGAAAAAACATCTGTCAAGAGGCTGTGTCCGATGGCTTGAATGTGGAGGAATACTTACAAGATGAATGTAATTTTCTCGACAAAATGTAATAGTGGTTAGATTTATATGTGAACTATGATTGTCAAGTATGAGTAAAACCGGTGAGAATTGTGATGGTTTTGTATGATTTTTAAAATGTTCAATCCATTTAATAAAAAGTTCAGAGTTTATATAACCACTATCAGACAAAGATGCTATTGTTTCGGGTGGAGCACCATTTAAGTATTCAGCTTTCATTCTTTTTCGAGGAAAAATTAAATTTGGTGGCACATAAAGACCACTTGCACTAAAGCAGCAAACCGCGGTTACAAGTTCACCACGTTCAGCAGCGACTGACTTGCCCACTATTTTTTTCCCTTTTGGTGAAATCACTTTTGGTATTTTATTAGGAACAGTCAATATACCAGTCTCGTCCATATTGTATATTCGACTTGGAGGGAAATTAAAATTAGTGTAAACTAGTTTTAAGTTTTCATAAAAAATGTTAATTTGATAAAGATTAAAACCCATTATTCTAGCAACGCTGGTCTTTTGAGGCGTCCTTAGAGAAAGACTATGTCTTTTTATAAATGAAATAGTCCAATCATATCCTGCCAATTGTTTTTCTTTATTAAATTTATTTGTTATGCCATTTTTTTCTGCAAATTGGAAACTTAGTTGTTGTAATTTTTTGAATGAAAGCCCATAAAACCTAGAATCTAAATCTTTACAATGATTAGCTAGTTCTTTCTCTTTTTCGTCATTAAATGTCCTTTTGAAACGCCCCAATGATACGACTCCGGTCCCTATTTTTAATCGTTTCCTTAGAGCAGATTCTCCTATACCTAATGTTTCAGCAGCTTTACGTTTAGACGTACCATTATTAATTAAAACTTTAGCAGCTTGCAATAGTTCATTAGTTATAGGAATGCGATTACTTTTTCTCTCATGTACCCTACAATTTAAACCAATAACGCATGAAATTAATCTTAAATATTTATAGTCTTATGGATTATAGGCTCTTTTACAAAAAAATTTATTTATAACATTATACATAGTATAATAACTATTTCTATAATTTCATTTAATTAAAAAATGTTTTTTGTATTGATATGGGGCAAGAGTTCGCAGTGCGTACTTATACCCCAATAAGACTGCGCACTCTTACCCCAAATGAAAAATTATTATCTATTAAATGTTCATAAAAATAGTTTTGATGATAACATGATGTTAGTAATCATTATAAATAAATAACAATGTTACGAATTCAACAAAAAAATAATATTTGTTAACTATAAATGTTTCAAACGGTTAATACTACATTCTAATCTAGCATAGTATTACATTCATATCGTATAAAAACTTACATACCTCATGTTTAATTAAATTGTTGTCCGTTACGCGAAAGAGTGACTGAAATACGTGCGGAAATGATAACAGATTTAATTTATATTAACAGTTTGACCATATGTATAGAAATTAATTATTTATTTCACAATTTGACTCTTACCCCATACGGACTCTTACCCCAGGTTACTCTATATATGTGTTTCTACACTTGTCAACAATAATTTCGCAAATTCGTAACATAATAAGTATTTATTTTTATTTTTTTAGAATGAATGTTCATACATTTTTATTGAACTTTTGTCCATCCCTATATAAAAATGACTTGAAAACATAAAAATTCACTAAAAACGTCAAAAAATGCTCTAAAAATGTAATCAAAAATGCAAAATAAAAGTTACGTTTTTCAATTCCTCCATGTACGAAACGAACTTTGTGCTTGGAAAGCAATGTTTTAGGAAATTCAGAAAAAAATGAAATCCGTATTCAAATCCGTTCCTCAATAATAACACGCACAACGCACGAGAACCGTGTACGGGTTTTCACACGCTGCCGTCGCAGTCGTCGCGTCGTCTCCGCGCACGCACACGGCGCGTCGTCGAGACCACGTAATAACGTAATAATATTATAATATTATGTTATACAACATTACATCACACCCGCTGAACCCGGTTACACGTACGCGACTCGTTTTGCGCGAGCCTGTTGCTGCGCCGGCGAGGCGTGTTTCATCGTAGGTACGATTCGTTTACCACGTGGACCGTCGGCCGTCGGAAACCGAATTTGGAAATCGAATCGAAATCGGTAGTTTACGTCGACCACGGGTTTTGACGTTTCGAGTGATGGTGTTTGTTTTTTCTTTCGTCATCAAATACGTATAATACATCGTTAAAAAAAAAAAGGACAACAATAAAATATGTTTGAATACACGTGTATGTTGTATGTTGGAAACTCGGTGAGTTTTCAAAAGAATAGATTTACATTTACTAGAAGCTATTGGACAACCTAAAAAAAATATGCAAAATAATTTTACAACTATTTTCACCCCAAAGAATGAACTATATATATATGTAATTTTTTTAAAAATTGTTGATCAAAACTAATAATAATAAAAAAAAGAAAAGTGAAATGAAACAAATTTGACCATATCCAGAAGTGGGGTGGGGGAGGCTCTGGCTCCGAGTCCCCCTGTACACGCCCCTGCACTAGTGTATCAACTGCAGCGCGGTATTACAAAGTGCGTTGAATTCTTTGTTGTGACAACAGCTGGTGGTGTTGTGCTGGTGCACTCGCGTGCAAATAATAATGAGCCGCGCCGAGCTGTGACGACGAGTGCAGTTTAATTTATTGTTAACGTACAAATGATAAACACGCCTATTATTATATTATTATGATCGTTATGGGCGCGTATTGTGCGGCGGCTACCGCGCTTGAAATACAGCGACGATCGACGGGTCGGGGGCACCGATCGAATGATCGTCAGGTCGAGAATCGGACGGATTTGGAACAGGGCTCTCGGTCTGGTGCGTGTTAATTTACATATAAAATTTTGATATTAATTTTACATTTATTAATAGTAAAATGTACGAATACCCGTGTATTTAATTAGGTTCACGTGTTTTTGAAGTTTGTGTACACGAGTATTAAGAAACACGTGTATTAAAATTGTATCTACCCGTATATTAAAATTACCCGTGTGTTTAAGATCCAGTGGTTTTATCAACTTTAAATTGAAAAAAAAAAAAAAAAAAAATGAATAATATTGCTATGTTATACAATATATAACGTCGTGTAGAACACTATATTTTTGGTGGTGTTATTTCACTTGGTTAATGTAATTTTGTGTCATTTGTGATCACCCGATAATTACAAATAGATATACCAATACTATTGTGACATACAGGTAAAATCCAATGTTGATATTTTATGTTTTAAATGCTCTAATTTATTGCACAAGAAAATAAAACCTTAAAAATTTTTAGAAAAACAAATATATTAATTTTTTTTTTTTCTTAATGATATATTGTTTTAAATTTCTCACTAAAATATTTTTACGATGACAAGGGAGGGGGAATGTAGGGTACCAACTTTTGGGCCCCCCTTTTAGATCTTCTTCAGATCAGGGTAATAGGTAGACGGACATTTCACACGGGCACACGGATTCTATAATACACGGGTACACGGGTATATGGACTCTAAATACACGTGTACACGTGTATTTTAATTACACGAGCTTTAACACCGTTTCCATAAAAACTTTGATACACGTGAAATAGAGACCTCTTATTTGAAACATCGAAAAACGACGTGTGACTAGAGAAATCAGATAGTGACGGCTCCATTCATAGGTCTTCGTCTCTTTTATCCCGTTTCCCGAACGGATCACCCCCCCCCCCCGGAACCGTGATCATCTTATACAAGTCGCCCGTATTATGTTGTATAGTGACTTACCCACGAGAGTGTTCCGCAATTTTTCGGCGAAGAGTTCGCGAATAGATTTTTACGATCGCGTTACCCACCCCGGGGGTTGATAACGTTTCCACCCCTCCGGCGAGTGTATAACATTAATACTTATTAATTACCACACGATACGTAGCGGTGTTTCTTCGGGATAGTAATCCGAAACTATTCAATCGCCGAGTAATGCAGCCGATACGCCGCTGCAGCACGCACACCACACACGATTCAATAACAATTTTACGTCATATCGAATACTCACTCAAAAACTACTTCTACTACTACTACTACCACGCACCACTGTTCTCTTGCAGTTTTTCATCGTGTGCACCACGCGTTACATTCAATTTATATACACTGATAAATAACAAATTAATAGATCCCTAAATCAGATTTCCCCAGAGACAAAAAAACATATCAGTGTGTGTGTGTGTGTGTGTGTGTGTGTGTGTGTGTGTGTGTGTGTGTGTGTGTGTGTGTGTGTGTGTTTCGGAGTCGCAGCATTATACACACACACACACACACACACACATGTGTACACGCATACACTATCAAATTATATATTGTATACGTTTGTGAACGCTGCAGTGTTCGGCTAAGCCCCTTTTTCTTTTTCCTTTTTTTTTTCACTTATTGTCGCGCTCGTATTATCACGTGATGAGGGGTTGCACGGCAGTGATTATTCGCCAACAACAAAAAAAAAAAAAATAAAAAAAAATAATAACAAATAAATAAAAAGAGAGAGGGTGGAAGAACGAGACAATTACCATGCGTCTACAGCTTCCTTTCCATTCATCATAAACGCTATTATTATTAGTCGTGTGCAAACCTCGGGTCCCAGTGCAAGATATAGTTCAAGATATTAGTATACTCATATCGTATATTTATGCATTATTCAACGGTACTCTGATTGTAGATGTAACTCGATGTTTTTTTGTATTTTTGTCACGGTCGACGCGTTTCGTATTTTGATTGTCTGTGAATATAATATGAATTTCAAACTAATTCGTAAAACGTTCTCGTTTTTGTACAACAAACTTGAAACCAGACTTCAGTTGAAAGTCAATATATGATTGACTCTACATATTGTGATTTCAAATCAATGACGATTGAAACTTATGTACTGATAAATTTCGCTTTGACATATAATAAATGTGGTCATTTTTCTCTATTTTCATAAGTTTTCCCGTAGCTTGTAAAAGAAATTTCGATAAAATTTAACAAAAATAAATCAAATACATATATGAATAGAACAAAAATGGTATAATGCGCAGTAAAAGAGATTTTTATGAAACGATTGCTATTTTAGTTATTTAGCCTTGACTGTAAAAGTAATGGTGTTGTACATTTTAAATTTTCACTGAATATTCAAAGCATAATTACATAGAGAATTGATAAAAGTTTTGAAAACGGTATGACAACTTAAATATCGTACTTTTGAAAACAACTCGTTTTTGAATGTTTTTACGAGAGACATTGACTTTGAAAAATTAACATGACATTAATCGTTACTCTTCACTAACAAAGTGGGAAAAATGTCTAAAATCATTCACCAAATATCTAATCAAGGTGCAATATTGTAGTGAAACTTATCTTAGAACATTGTTTGGCTAAAAAATACATGGATCGTTTCTTTAAATTTGTAATACATTCACATTCGATATCTCGTCCAATGAGCCAGAGAACGTAATTTTCGTCTATTGTTTCTGACTTTTCAATTTTATTTCCGAACAATTTTTGAAAAACAAAATACTATCTAGGTTAGTACGGATACATCGGTGACGAATTAAAACGACTGAATGTTTTTAATATACCGTCATCAAATTTTTCAGTTCAAACATAGAAAATCAAACCGACATTCAACCAATTATAATGTCTTTATATAAGCTGCTCGACGTATTAGTGATATACACGTACGTATCGCATACTCTACACGGTGATGTTTCGGTATAATGGTGAGCGTGCGTGTGTGCGTGTGTGTGTGTGTGTGTGTGTGTGTGTGTGTGTGTGTGTGTGTGTGTGTGTGTGTGTGTGTGTGTGTGTGTGTGTGTGTGTGTGTGTGTGTGTACTAAATGCACGTACCGCACCCCACTCGAAGGGACCGATTTCGTGCAGGCGACCGCCTATTTATCTGTCTATCTATCGGCCGACCACCTATAGTAATAATAATAATAATAATAATAATAATAATAAACCCGTCGCGCGGCTATCGTATTTCGACAGGCGTTCGGCCGCCGGTGCCGCGTGCGGCACGCCCGAACTTTGGCGATAACGATTCAATTAGCCGGCGAACCAGGCCGGCGTGTGCGCGTCGTGTTCGCACACACTCAATAAATACGCTCTACACTCGCTCACGCGTATTAGACGTATACGTACACACACACACACACACACACACACACACACACACACACACACACACACACACACACACACACACACACACACACACACACACACACATGCACACACACGCACACACAGGCACTGCTTGACACGGTCGGCGTGTAGACGTTTTTATCATCATCACCACTGGCGCGTGTCGCCATCGTCGTCGAATACTACACACTATATAAACGTACAATCTGTTAATACGCACTATTATGTTTTATGGCTTTTTCCCCTCCCTTTCTCTCTCTCTCACTCTGCCTTTTCATCTCTCCATCATCACTCCCCCTTTTCTTTCATCCCGGTTTAGTCTCTTCGGTTCTTTGCCACGATCACCCGCCGCGGAACGCACCACGTGAACCGGAAATGGCAATTATTGCTTCCGAAAAAACTGGAGGAAGATGAAAGTTAGATTACCGAACGTAATATTGACATTTATTACGAGATATGGGCCGATACTAGAACCGATACTAAAATATATCGGTGGTGATGTGGTATCGGTTTTTTGTTTCAAAACCGATACTTCAACCGATACTTTCAAAAAAAAAAAATAAATAAAAAACCATGGGTTATCAATAATCGATATCAAAAACTATTGGATTATTGGCAAGACTTCCGTTGTTATCACATTATACAATAATATTTCAGTAATTTATTATAATTAATAATTAGTGTTTAAACTTTTCCAGGTAACATTTGAGTTATCGGGTATCGGTTTTATTATATGAATCGCTAAATGTTAAAAGGGGACTTCTAACAATTTTCAAATTTTTTATATATTAATTTTATTAACCTTATTCTTACTTTAATTTAATTTATAGTATCCGATTAAATCGTTTGAATATTATCAATTCGGATTATCCCTTTGTTTTTTTTATTTAAACTAAAATCATTGCTTTTCCTTTGAAATCCATCACTGATCGAATCATTAATTATATTTTTAAATCAAAATTTGTACCACAATGTCTAAATTATACATCGAAATTTGATTTTACGTACATACATTTGTAGAATTGGATTTTTCAGATTTTGATATCTTTATTCGATATCAATTTCTTTTTTTTTTTTAACCAATAGGAAAGATCTATATTTTTAATTTTTATCGTATAGATCTTATTTCTAATAGATTCGAGTTGGCACAATAGGTTCGGTGTGTATATCATGGAAAAAATGCTGATACACAGCAGCTGAGAAATGAAAATAGTGTATTGTTGTTCGATGCGTGTCCTTACTACAGGAATTCTCGTGATTGGAATCACGTAGCTTTTTAAAAGATCTTTTTTTTTAAATTTATATCGGTTCATTTATTGAAATATATATATATATATATATATATATATATAAACAAAAAAAAAAAATGAAAATTTTTCAATATTTTTACGCATACCTACATAATCTAGATATTATTATAAATATCTGCAGTTTATTTATAAAAACGTTGGTCGACAGCGTCAAGAACACAAGTACGTCCGTCACTTTCGGAAACAGCATATCGATTTTGACGATTTAATGACGTTCCGAGACGTTTTTAAAGCGAAACGTTTCGCTAAGTGGGTAAAAAGAAAATGCGACTTTTGAACTGATCGCAGTGACCGTTTTTATGGCGACCGTTCGACAAACGACAATACCTACGTCCGCAGAGGACTTTTGTCGGGCTCAGCACACGAAACGTCACAGCGCCTAGAGAGACGGCACTCGACGACACGACACGCTCTTTGGCTGTTTTCCACCTTCTACTCCACGTCGTCGTCGCGATAATATCGTCTCGGGACGTTATTTTAATTGGGATAATCGCTCGAACAGCACTGCTCATTATCGCCCGCGGCGGCCCACATCGCCGTCCCTCCGAGGGCGCCTATTTTCCCGCGAAAACGCAAGCCCTTTGGTCCGGTACGTCGTATCACACGGCATTCCCGGGTTCGTTTCCCGACAAAGTCCCTCCTCGATCCCTCGAACGACGACGGCGGCAGCGGGGGCGGCGGGAATCAGAGACGCGACGATAATATTGTTTCGCCCGTGTTCCGAGTTATACCGTCGCATTTATTTGATTAAATGCTCAAAAAAAAAAATAAATAAATAAATAAAAAAAATAATTAAATCAAAATAATATGCACGTAAATTCACGCACAAGTTTGAGTGTATCGATAGTTTATCGACATCACATATTATCACATAGTGTTTACCTATAAGATTGATAATAATTATCAATACAATATTTATTTACGACACATCTGCTTATTATCGATTGGATTTTTTTCCTTTTGTATTATCGATATCGATTTTTACTCGGGAATCGATTCGTTTTCGTCTACCGTTATTTTTATTCTAAACGACCGTTCGTGTTAACCAAACGTTCGGGAAATCACAGCATACTAATAATATGTAATACACCCCGATTTACTCGATTTTCGTTCGTTGAATAGAAAAACTATTGATGTCACGCAATACTCATGACGACTACTTTGGTCGTGTTTTACGAAGTAAATTATGCAAAAACATTTAGCATAGAATATAGAGGTCTAAAATAGACGCCCCCCACCCCCGCGGTCGAATCCGGAATATTATTTTATATATTGTTTTTCAAACGTAGCACACCCACACCGAAATCGTAGTGCACACTTGAGCGAAAAAAAAATACGTATAAAAATACTTGTTTCACAAGTTCTATTTTTTTAGAACTTGTGATATTGTAAAGTGATATTGATGAGTTCAAATACTCGCTGTTACAAATAGGATTGAGTGACTACCTATGGAGGACCGCGGCAAAAAAACTAAGACCTGTGGCCGTTTTAACCGAACGAAATTTGAAAATCGAAGATAACAATCGTATGGGATTTCAGCCCAATAACTGGGGCCAGAGTGTTTTCAACGAATCCATACAAATCCTTTCCATTCGTCGTAAACGCTTTTATTAGCCGTGTGTAAACCCAAGTCCAAGTAGTGCAAGGTATAATGCAAAACATTAGTATAATTATAAACATAATATATAATATGTTCCGGCAATATGGATAGTCCGGTGTTTTGTAAAATACCTAGGCATTATATGAAATGCTAAAAATCACTCGGAAACATACGTAATACGAGCTTTGCCTAGCTAGGTTATGTATAATGCCAAACGTGGAGTAGGAAATACGATAATAATAAAAATACGGTATAAAAAACATAATAACGGTTTCTACTATTTCCATTTTGAAATACACAAGAACGAACAGTTTACGCGCTCGGCACAATATCACGAATTATACTAAATTATAATTATTATATTATATTATTATACTAAGAGACCTAAAAAATATGTTGTTAATAGCTCAGATAAATTGAGTTTGGTTTATCAATCATTACCCATTTAATTGGGTAATAAAATTTATAACTCGTGAATGATGATACTCGATAGAAATACCGATATGATGATCGGTATATTTCGGGTAAAACTAAAAAACCAATTGTCTAACCTATTCTTAAATGTAAAAAAATGTATATTGATTCGGAGGGGAAATGTCTCATTTCGGGGAAGAGGAACGTCCAGTATCGCTGAAATCGTCGTGGTGAGGGAAGACATGGGAGGGGAAACGTCCAAATACCGTAAAAAATGTATAAAATAGTCACACGGAATGTGCTAAATTTTATTGAAATATACCTACATCTTTTACTTCAAGTAACTATAGGATCTAGAATAGACATAGAGTATGTCAAATATAATTATCAGAGCCCAACTTAGGAATTTTGGGGCCCGGGTCAAATTTTCTAATGGGGCCCCAAAATTAATTATTATCTAAATTTTAAATTATCTACTTAAATATGAATGTAGTATTTATGCTATATAGATTTGTTATATCTTATATTCAATTTATTTTATAAGATTATAAATCAATTATACCATAATAAGGCTATCAGTAATTATTTAATGACAATTAATATAAATAAAACGATGAAATTAAAAATATAAATATAAATAAAGAAGTGTTGGTACAGCTTTTAATTCAAACGAATGTTTACTGATATACATCATATACAGTGTGTACAAAGTCAAAGTGGCAATGCATTTTTTAACATAGTCAATAATAAAAAGCAGAACCAATTAAAAAATCAAAAGAATTGTTTGAAGACTAACATTTACAAAATGATTTAGGTTATTTAAAAAGTAATTTTTGTTTTCTCATCCAAGCTATTACTAACCTAGAAAAAAGTACACTATCCCTTGACGGAGGTTTAAACACTATTTTAACCCGTCAGTAGGCGCGTATGAGCGCAGCGCTCATTCTATTACTACTTTAGGTCCCACTGGTTTCAATTTTATATTTATGTTGTTAACGTCTAGGTATACCTTATCTTATAATTATCTGGTAAATGTTCTATAAATAAAACAACCCAATTTATAGTCGTGTATTGAAATGACAATCGATGAAACTTGTCAGTAGTCAGTACTCAGTTCCGATAAACTATAAAGTGAGCGACGCTCTCATACGCGACTATTCGTGTACACTTATATTTTTACATTACTTTTATGAATAATGATTTCAAAAAAATTATTTCATATTTACGTATGCTGTGAGCTATGTAACAACCGTATTTGTAAAGAACATACATGCACTATTTGTAAATCATGTCGAACGGAATCAAAAGAAAAATCTGATTCGGAATAAATATAACTTATATGCATGTATATTAATTTGATTTATGATAAGTTTTGACTGAGGAATGTACTTGCCATTTATTAACAATAAATAGTCATAGTGATCCTAAAATCTAAATGTTTATTCCTAACGAAATTCTAACTGATAGTTCGATATACCACTTTTAATGTGAAAAAATTATTAAAGTGAGCGCCACGCTCATACGCGCCTAATCGTGTAATAAATATACACGCGCCTACTGACGGGTTAAATGTGAAAGATAAACTGAATAAATGTAACAGGAGAGCAGCAGAATTGGTAAAAACTAAAATAGATTTTCTACTAAAAAAAAAATAAGGGATTTAAAACACTATTAATAATTCATAGAATTATAAACGGTGAATATGAAAATGAAGAAGAAGATATTAATATTAATCTAACTCCAGGGAAAATCGCGTCATTCAAATATGCACCAATAACTTCATGTGATGTGGAAAGAAGTTTTAGTCAGTATAAATCTATTCTACGTTCAAATCGCCGGTCGTTCATATTTGAAAATTTGAAACAACATATCATAGTAGCGTGTAATAATATAAACTAATATTTAATGTAATTATATAAACTTATATTTAATGTAATAATAATAAATTATGAATTACGATAAAAATATATATCTAGAAATAATAAAAATTTGCTTTTGCATATTTTTGCATATTTTGGTAAATCAAATGCATATTTTACAATTTGTTATTGCATATAAATCCTAGCCCTAGTAATAATAATAATAATAATAATAATAACGATAATGATAATTAGGGCTCGGATTTATATGTAAATACATATTTTTACTGTGACTTGATAAATTAATTTAGGCGAGTGATAAATTCGTTTCAAGGGATTTCCAATGAAACGAACTATATTTTATTTTACATATTTTTACATATTTTGCCATAAGTACATGTTTTTACATATTTCGACCATTTGTTCATTTACGATTTATTATTTATCAATACAGACTTGCCCATGTTTCCAAAAGTACAAAATAGTTACAAAATAATACCTAATACCTATAATAAAAACTTAATCTAATTTATTGTCTATATATGTTTGATATTTATGGCCTCATATACCAATAATGCCGAAAGTACGATCATCTAAAACTTGCAAAGCAACGAAATATGTTTCTGAATTTCCAGATGAACATTTACAAAGTGACAGTCAAATTTTGTATTGTGCTGCATGTGAAAAATCGATAGCAATTGAACAACGATTTCAGGTAACACAAAATTTACAAACTAATAAGCACGAAGAGAACAAAAATAGAAAGCTGAAATTCAAACAAAATTTTTTGTCATCTACGTCTTCCTCAGTTTCTAATAAATTCAACATCGATTTATGTCAAGCTTTTATTAAAGCTGATATTCCGCTATCAAAACTTCAAAATTCTAATTGAAAATCATTCTTGGAAAAATATACTGCACAATCGATTTCCGATGAAAGCACTCTAAGAAAAAATTATATTCAACCAATTTACAAAGAAACTCTTGTGTCTATTAGAAATTCAATTGGTGATGGACCCATATGGGTATCAATCGATGAAACAACCGATGTAGATGGTAGATTTATTGCAAATATTATTATTGGAAAATTAAATGACAGTAAATCCCAGCCTTTTTTTTTAAACTGTGAACAATTAGATAAATGCAACCACCAAACTGTTACAAGATTTTTTTTTTTTAGTAATACATATTATACATTTTTTAGCACATATTTATGTACATATTTTTGTTGTATAAATACATACTTTGGTTAAATAAATACTACATATAAATCCGAGCCCTAATGATAATGATAAAAACAAACCACTTTGCACGGACAAGCGTGAGATTTCGGCCGACAAACCCGATTGAGATGAATGGTCGGACGAGAGAGATGAATGGTCGGAGAGAAAGACCTAGGGAGAACTGCACGTCGGCCTTTGGCGTATCGCGTCTCGTATCGTGGACGTTATCGAGCTTTTTTTGAATTCCGACCGGGGAGGACGTCGGAGGCAGAAACGCGCGTACGTACCCGACGCGAAATCAATAATCGACGAGCTCTCTCTCTCTCTCTCTCTCTCTCTCTCTCTCTCTCTCTCTGTCTCTCTCTCATGTCGCCGCTCGGCGGCGGAACTCAAAGCGCGAAAAAGCTCGGCGGTACCATGCCGACGGCGGCAGATCGCGCTCCCGGTCCCGAAACCACGAGTTCACACCGTAAACACTCGAGTTACGCCCGGACGGGTATGTGAAGTTGTAAAGAAACGACAGATGATTTCTTTAGTTAAACGATTTTTGAGCAAAGCTCCGGTGTAAAAATGTACCTTTTTATATATTTTAATATTATATAGGTTTTTTTTTACGTCAAACTTGTTAAAAGATTTTTTTCACTTCACTGAGAAAACAATTTTTTTCTCGGCCGAAAAACCCAAAACGTGTCGTTCTATCTACATCTCCAAAGGTTCATAATATTCGATTGTCCGGCGATTCTTTATAAACATTTCAAGTAGAAAATCGATGTAAACATGTCGTGAATAATTTCGTATTATAATTTATTCGAATCCCGAATCACAATTTTTGGAATTTTTCCAGTATCTTTACTACTCGAGTATCAGAAATAATAAATAATTATTTATTAGAAATAAACCAAAAATAAATCGGACGATTACGTGCAAATGGTACGAAAATGTTAGAGTGAAACGCTCATACAAGAACAAATTCCTAGTCACGATTTTTTCACTATCATAAGATAAGTCATATAAAATTCGCAGAATTTTTCGGCAAACATTGAAAACGTAATTGGCGTTAAACTGACGAACTCGTGCGTTTTCCGTATTATATTGAACCGATTTGTTCGTGACGATAATAATATAATATTATAGTGACGAAATAATTGAAAAACAATTTTGATTGAATTTGAATTCAAATCCATATTAGAATATGCGTCTGTCATTTAGAATCCTAAACAAATTAATCTTATAGATAAACCTTATCGAACGCCGTTTTTTAAGGACGTTGTCACAAAAACTAAATCGAGTGGATGTTGCCCTAGATACCAAAGCTTTAGGATTAGGTTTAGAACAATTAGCTTCTAGAAGATTATTTAACGATATAAAGTTTGTCTATAAGTTAATAAATGGTAAACTTTCCTGTTCAGATTTCCTAAATAAAATCATTTTTCAAATTCCAACCTTCAATTCTCGGTAAAATCATCTTTTTTTGTAGGTACCTCATTGCTCGACAAATATTATCAAAAATAATCCGGATTACCACCTTTTAGAATCATGTAATAATTAATAAAGTACCAAACTTGTTTTGATTTTTTTTTTTTTTTGATTCTCAACTTAAATTTAAAAGTCTTATAAATGAATAACAATTAATTTACTTATCTTTAATATTATATTCACCTATATTTTTCTTTTAAACATGTATTAGTATAATATCATTGAAAATTATTTGTACATTTTTCGTTAACTTTAAAACTGTACTCGTTACCCCTCCGGGGTGTCAAATTCTTAAATAAATAAATAAATAAATGAATAAAATAATCAATTTACATGTATTGGCATCTGCTTTTTATAATAACAAGTATGGCCACCCGGGGTTTACTCTTTAATAGCGATTCGGCAGCCCAATACATATATATTATATATTTAACCATTGAGAAATATCCGGTTGAAAATATTAATTCACTATTTTGAATTTTTTTTCTCATTGGATTTTTCTCACGAGCCAACCAACGTGACAAGAAGTTCAAAAAAACGTTAACGGTACATTTTAAGCCATTTTTACGTAAAAAAAGACGAAAACCCTCGTGTGTTTTTAATTCGAATAAGTGTAACACGGATTTCCGCTAGAACCCTCGTTCGATCGTCATTCGATTCGTATGCACATCTTGTGTATTAAAATATCGATTTTTCAATTTTCTAGACACTGAATATGAGGCCATTTGTACGTTTTTTCGACAAAAAAAAGACCGAACGTGAACAGAATACTTCTCACGGTGACGTCTATATGACCCCGCGGGACGTTAACGTCGTCGAAACGCGATCGACCGATTTCTCCCGTGTCGAATCTGAATTTTCGCGTTTTGATGACGTCGACGGCGAAACGGTCTGTTTCCACGATCCGAGACCGCTTCTGTATCTCTTGTTTCTTTTTTTTTTTTCACCGAGTCATCGGGTCGGTCGCTCGTAATGAATCGAACGGAACGCGCGCACGAATTATTGTTATCGCGTCTCGCGTGCGAACGGCGTCGTCACGGCCGAAGAATAGACGAATAGAATCCGCTCCGGGCCGCGCACACGGCACCGTATAAGTACCTCGTGACTTTTCGAAATGTCCAACAAAAAAAAAAAAAAAAAAAAAAAAACGTCATAATATATCAAATATAACTCACAATCGACTGCAGTCGAGAAACGCTCATGACGTCCACTCGTATATGATAATTGTTAAACAATTTATTTGTACCTCTCTCCCTCTCTTTCTCTCTCCATTTACGTCACGACCTCGGTAATCATTATCTTTTTACAACTTTCGGTTCGCGATATCGAAAAAGCCAATTTTCCACGAATTTATTTATTTTTTTAAATTTTTAAAATTTAAAATTGTATTAATTAATTAAATTTTTTGGTTTTTTTTCCGTCTGCGACTCGTGCTGTTTTTTGACGATGGATTTTTTTTAAATTTTAACAACGACGACGTCATTACGCGAATCATACAGCAGTTATCATTGTTTACCGCCGTGTGTGCCGTCGGTCGTAACCAAGTCGAAGAAGTAAAACATTTAACAGTCGAGTTTATACCGTAATAGTATTTAAATAATTCATTTTCATTGAAGAAAAATCGTAAACCGAAATAGTGCCTTCATCACTGAAAAGTAGTATTTCCTCTTTCTAGCACCGATCGTTACTATAGGGTAATCGTTCGAATAATATTTTTCGTTTTTCAATTTCATTTCATCTAAATACATCGGCCATAAACGAATATTTTTCCGTGGACGAACGGGGTCGCAGACTGTACTGGGAAAAAAATCGTCCGGATATTTTTTTATTTTAGGATTTTCTTTCGACTACGAAGTTTTTTCGAAAATTCAAAACGGCCCACTCGGTGTTTTACCGGACACGTTGAAAAACGTCGTAACGTTTGACGAGAAAATCGAATAACGATCGCTGCGAGATAACGAACTAGAGCAGCGTTTCTTAAAATGTGTTCCGCGGAACTCTGGGGTTCCACGGAGATCACTTCAGGGTTAATGATTTATTTCAAAATTTCAAAATTCCAGTATTTTCCAAATGACCAATCGGTGAAATATAAAAATGAATTGTGAATGAAAAATCCATTTATCGTCAATACGTGACCTTCAGCCATGTCAGCAAATAAATATGAAACTTTTATTGAAATGACATTAGATTCATCGTTGCGAGAAAAATTTAAATCGATGGCACTAGTAGAATTTTGGTGCATTTTGAAATATGAATATCCTCGACTGTCACAAAAGACCGTGTTGGCACCGAAATGGGGTTCTTCACCTATATACCAACTAAACAAAATACCGCAACATACTTGACGCTGAATTTCATATGATCATACAACTTTCATCAACAGAGCCTAATTTTAAGAATATTTGTAAAAATAAAAAGCAATTTCATTCGTCTCATTAAAATGTGTCCTTGGTCTTATTAATTTAATTATGATTAAAGTATTATTATATATGTATACAATTATTATTATTTTTATTTTTATTTTAACACACTTTTTTGAATCAAATACCTTTAAGACAATATTAGTATATGATTATAATTTATTTACAAATAATCCTGAAAAAAGCTAAAAAGCTAAAAAAAAGTAGGGGTTCCACGATAAAAGTGGACATCAAAAAGGGTTCCATGGAAAAAAAAAGTTTAAGAAACGCTGTACTAGAGTAATAATTATTATCGACGGCAACCATAACGTGTGGCAGCGTTCGTCCAAACACAGGATTAGATTGTGATCTCATACACGTCCGTCAGGTCGATCGGCACTCGACAATTATAAAAACCAGTTTGATCGGTAATTATTATTAATTATTCACCGAGTAGTGATGTTTATGAGCCCCGTCATTGACTCCGACTCTGTAGCGCTAAGGGAATATTATTCAAAAGCATTTTTTCTTCTTTTATTATTTCGTGTAAAAATAACATATTTTGAATACCGAACACGGTGGAATGAACAAATGTTTTGTACGTTGCGATTTTTTTTATTTCTGCGGACATAATACTGCTACGTTGCACACCACATCATTCGTCATCGTCATTTACACCGATACGTTAATGCACGATGATAAAAAAAAGTAGAAAAAAAGAAACGAAAAAAATGAAAGCGATTTTTTTTTTCCAAACGATAAACAATTTTTCAACATTATTTCTACTGTACGGACTACTTTACGCTCGAGAAAAAATATTTTTTCAACATTGACGTTTTATTTATATTCGAAAACGTCGACGGGAATTCTATATATATATATATATATATATATATATATAAAAAAAAATGTCTTTGTAGTGAATTAGTTTTCGAAATAACTAACATAATGCACGTATTACATCGGGTTCCGGGAAACGTGTCTCAGCGATTTTCACGGACAAACTTTCAAATCGTAATGAGTGCTCGTGTTTAACGAAACCGAGAAACTTTGTATCTACTCATAATAGAAATTATTTTCGAAAAGAAACTTTCGGCGCTACGTTCCTATTTGTATTTCTTGTTTGTGGAAGATAATGAACACAATCGTGTTATTTTATACGTTTTAAGGTTTATCTAAGGTTTATAATATAATATTATTGCGTGCATTCCAAAATTACCATAAATTATTTATTTCACTCGCGGGTTAGAAGTGTACAGAAGAAAAAAATACAAGCAATGAGTTATAATTACTTACCTCCCTCGAAAAAAAAAATTAATAAAAAATAAAAATAAAAACCGATTAGTCAGCACCTTTTTGAGTACAATACAATCGAAAAGGTACTATAGTCAAGCCAATCGACAAATAGAATATTATACACACATCGACACTGCGATTGAAACCCCAATGATTATTAATAATAAACAAAAACGATATTCGTGGTAATAACTAATACGGACTATAGATAAAAACTATCAAAACTCAGACGACGTTGACATTTTTGATTTTTACCGAATCGTAAAATACAAACGTCTTTTATTAAAAAAAAACAAAAAAATCAAAAACAATTTCACAAAAAAATAAAACCGATAATATTCACACTACAGTAAAAAAATATACGTCATAAGAAGGGCAGAGGACTTTTAGCTCTAAAAAAGCACTAAATATGCAAGCACGTATGCACTTATAGACCCTATAATATGCACTTAAAATATGCACCTAAAAAATTTTTTTGCTATTTAATTTAAAAGTATTAGTAAAATAAATAGGCTTTACAATAAGTTAAAACGATTATTTAATTTAAATATTATATTTTATACCGTCACCATATAAATAAAATACACATTTCTCTTAATTTTCCTAATCAAGCTGTAACTTTTATTTATATTGATTGACTTTTTGTTAATTTTATATTTCGTCTCCTGGCACTAAACAAAAATATCCATGTTAACGATGTAGGCATACGGTTTTCACTGTGGTGCTGATATAGTATGGTGTACGACGTTGGAACGAAAATTAAAAGTAAAAATATTTGTATCCAAACATTTCGACTGTATTTGTTTGAAATAAAAACGTCGATGTGAAAAAAAATTGAATTAAGTTTAAATATGTCTCAAAGAGTATTAAATAGCGTGTAAAACTGTAAAATATGCCCTGAAAACAAAAATTACTCAAAATATGCATTTATATGCAAATTAAAATTTCAAAAATAGTTTTTTATAAGCATGGTTCCGTACTCTGCCATTTTCGTAACCGTGCAAAACAAATATGCAAACGCTACGAGTCCTCTGCCCTAGTAATAAGCAATGTTTTATTCCGCGAGAAAAACGTGGTATAGATTATAACCTACGTTCGAAATCATGGCGGCGATAAATCCGGACGGAAAACAGGCGACAAATAAAAACAAATCTGAAATCAATATAATTATTATACGCACTTAACGTGTGAGTGGGTACGAAGCGCAACAGCCGGCGTACGGGATGTCGTACCGTGACAGCTGTATTATAATGAGCCTTGTATATCACACACACACACATACACATACACACACACACACACACACACACACACACACACACACACACACACACACACACACACACACACACACACACACACACACACACACACACACACACACACACACACACACACACACACACACACACACACACACACACACACACACACACACACACACATACACACATACACACACTCTCTCGTACGTCTGAAGAAAACATCTTTATTATTTCCAATACGATTTTCGTTTATCCGCGAATCGCTACGATCATAATTATTATTATCTTCCGTCGACGGGACGTGCGAAAGCGTCTCCTTCCCGGATGGCAGCGCCGTCGACGCGTCCGTGAAAAATAACAACACGCAAACCTCATCCGTCCCGCAAACACTAATAATACGACGAAAACTCGACGAGTGAACGTCTGTAGCCCGGCAGAGTCGAATCTGTCCATTCCTCCCCGCGCTAACGAATCACGGAAACAAACCCCTTATAATAATTATTACGATAAACTCCGACGATCGTTCGTAATTGCCCGACACGTGTTTCCGTAAAAATCATTGCGATACTATCCGATCGTATCGATTTTGGATTTTTGGTTTTCGCTCGTGAACTCAAATCTGATTCTACGACCCGGCGGGCATCCCGTAAACTCGAGAGTCTTCGACCATAAATCCACCGGCCGATTGCGGTCGGCGCGTCGTTCGCGTGAAGCTCACTCGTCACACGTTTAAGGTCCGTTCCCACTTTTCCGGGCCGGGTCGGGACGGGTTTCCGGGTTCACACTATTCAGAGATCCGTCCGGATTCCGGACAGCCGGGAGTCCGTTTCCATCGGCCGTATTTGGCCTATCACTATTCAGTTGTTATTATGCATCAAAACCAGCGGTTTTCAACCGGTGTGCCGCGAGCGCCTTTTAAATGTGCCGCGACGAATCTATTAATAGTTTTATACATTTTGTATTTACCAGCATTATTATCGACATTCGGTAAACACCAAGGCTAAAGTTGTAAACAACCGAATGGTTTTTTCGGGTTTTGGATTTTGGGTTTCGGGTTTTTGAATTTTAAATTGGGTTTCAAACGGGTGTTTAAAGATGTTGGATAATTCGGGTTTTAAGTCCCCGCAAATAAATTCGGGTTATAGAGGTATTGACCCATTTTTAGATTTAAAGTGGAGGGAAGAATTTTTCGGTTTCACAATGTTCTTTGTTTTTGTGTAAAATGTTACGGGTAGTAGATTTGGTCCAAAATATTTATCCATTATCATATTATTGAAGAGGTCATTTTTCTTATTTCTCAATAGTTTTTTCAACAATGAAGAAAAATTCGGGTTTTTTTCAGGTTTCGGGATAATTCAGATGCAAAGCCTTGGAACCAGGTTTCAGGTTTTGCGTTCGTTTTTCGGGTTTTTAATTGTTTCTGGTGTTTAGATTATTCCCGTCTTATGGGGTCCGGGTTTTTGAACTGATTCGGGTTTTTTCAAGTTTCGGGTTCCGGGTCAATTCGGATGCAAAGCCTGGGTAAAAACTGATAAATACCCAACATAAAGGCTGAATCATTAATCGTATATTAATTTTCGTGTAAAAAAATTAAGATACATACGTATATTAGTGTTTAATATAAGTATGCCCGTCGCAGCCGTCTCTATCGTTTTACGTCGCGTCGCGGAATATTGTATTGTCTTATATAGTGTATACGTTATTATATGGATTGGTGTGCCGCGAACATGTTTTATGAGATAAAGTGTGCCGAATCGTTAAAAAAGTTGAAAACCACTGGTCTAAACCACGCGTATCTAGTTATTTTTGTTGCATGCAATTAATTTAAATTTAAGTAATAATACACGATTTGGAGAAAGGATTCGAATTACTAAAGTCTGAAAGTATATTTTAAAGCCTACAAACATAAATAACAAGTATAACATCGTAACTACATATCAAAAAAAGTTCAAGACTGGAAAAAAGTCCAGAAAGGCGTAAACCCGCCCGGGTACCCGGACAGAGAGTAGTCAAGAACAATATTTTTTCGACACGGACTAGTGTGAACTGTCACATATAAAATCAATAAAATAATACAGTAGATTCTTGTTATGTCGAACGTCGCTATCTCGAATTTTTCGTTATACGGAACCACATTAAATTTCCCTTGAAACTGCCATTATATTTAGTAGCGTTTTTAATAAAACTTGATAACTCGAAGTTTTCGATATCTCGAAATCTTTTCAATTCCCCTTGAGATTCGACATAACGTGAATCTACTGTATTTACTATACGAAATAACATAAAATCAATAACTATTTAGTTTGATGAGATAACAATTTGACGTTTGTTTTTGTAATCATAGATCACTGCAATCAATTTTATCTCACTAGAATTTAATTAATACACATACGAGTACATTTACTCATTTTGAACATAATATATTTGTCCAATAATTATTATAAATATACATTTCTTTTTTCCAAGATACAAATAATGTAATTTAATAAAATATTATAATATATCAAGTGTTTAATAAGCTGCCAATTAAAATTACTTCATATTGCCCCAACCAGACATACCTATTATGCAGTTTTCAAAATAATGGTCTTGCAGTATTTAAAATAAACTATTATTAATTTGCCTTTACTTACAATTTTGCTTTTACTAATTGTAACTGTAAGTTTTGGTTTGTCTCGTTTTTTTTTTGGAGCATAAATTTTAAGAGTTATTAATTTTCGCAAGCTAGAAATAAGTTTCATTCCACTGTGTGACGGACCGTCGCTGACGGTTTAAAACTCCGACATGGCCCACGAAACCGTGTATATGGCGTCAAAATACACCGGTCATTTTCGTCCGCGAATTGTCGCGCTCGACAATTATTATTAATTCTCCGTGATCCGTGGGCAAAACTCGCCGGCCCCGGCCTTGACGGGCGCGATATCGCGTCCCGGGTTATAATCCGAATCGTGATTCGGAATTTATATATCATAACGTGATTACTGTCGACGACGTTTCCCGCATAACGTCGCCCGTTTAGGTTAGTTAGTTGACGTACGGGACGGCTAATTTCGTACTAAGGAGAGCTCAGACCCCCCGGCGTAAGCCCGTCCCGCGGACGAGGTACGTGAAACAGACGCGACGACGACGACGGGGGATCGGCTTCTTTTGTGGGCTCTCGTCGCCGTTTACGAGCGGGTCGGATCCGGAAGCGCATCCGCTCGACGGTCTTAAAATTCACGCGATCCAAATACCTTTGCGGATTTCCGCGTACCGACAAAGTGGCCGAACGATGACAACGCCGCACAGCGGCTCAAAAATCAAAACACTAGGCCGAAATTCGATATTTTTCAATATTTGAAAATACTCAAATAAAGATAATAGTTTTATAAAAATAAAAATTGTTTTGTATACTACCCAAAGCGTGTATAATTATGTAAAACTTATTGGAAAATATTATTGGGTTGTACTCATAAATTAATAATGTAAAAATAAACGAAATATAGTTTTTTTCTTAAAAATCATACGATATTTTATCATCATTCGTCGTATAGTTTGATTGTGTACAACACGTTTAATTAAATTAAATTGAAGTGTTTAACAATGTATATCAATTTTGGATAAGTTTCAAACATAGTATTTAACGACCCGAATATAAAGTTATGACAATTATTATCGTCCAACAACGTGATCATTAGAATGTACAATATTGTAAATAATAAGATAATAAACCTATAATCTTTTGTAAAAATACAAATTTAATTTTTTTTTTTTTTTTATCGAAATACACGACAATATTAAAACCACTTGTTAAATCACAATCTACCGATTAAAAAAATAGCATCATTAGTTGCTCGTATTTGCTCTTTACTTTGTAGTGAGCACTTGAAGTTTGAAAGTCTTATTTACAAGCAATATTTATTGAATTACATTTACAGAGTATTTTTTTTTTTTAATATCATAATATTAATAATAATGCAGATATTTTTCAAGGATTATTACTATCATCAGATCCAGTAATAAACAGTTTAAGTGATAAGAATAATAATAATAATAAGAAAAAAAGAACACTGCATCCAGTCGTCAAGACATTGTTACTTGTGAAAAGTGAAAAGATGAAAGTGAATGTGATCTTGATAGTAGCAGTTGTGATAGCAGTGGGGGATATATATAACATATACCTATTTGTAATGTACATTTTATATTACTGTTTTATAGGTGTTTGAATATTTAAAAATTAAAAATAAATAATTCATACCAAAATATAAATTGCTTGCATTGACTTATATTTGATTTTCTGGGTTTTTTTTTTCAATGCTCTCTGTTAGACATGTTTTTGATAAAAACAATAGGTCACTTGCAGGCCATTGAAGTCGGTGTAAGAATACGAATTATTATTTCGATAATCATCATTTAAGTTACGGATCATTTTAGAAGAGTTATACGAAAATTAGAATTTCGGCCAACTATTTAGATTTTTGAACCACTGTGTGCCGTGTGCATACGCATGATACACGGTACGCGTGCGTTGACGTTTTATCTACATTATATAGTTATGCTATACATAGCGTTCGAAGTACTCAAATTAGTATTTTGTTGGAGAAAAAAAAACGTTTTTAAATACACGAATAGGACGCGAACAAACAATTAATTTTTTGAAAATTAAAGCTTTCTAATATTTAAACCGACAATTTTCGGCCACTTTTTTAAAGTTTTTAGACCCTGCGCGTCGGTTTTTCCGACGTCTTCGCACGTTCTCCGCAGCTCAGAATATAATATCATACCGGTATACGCTGTATACATAATATTATGTACTCGGGATTAATATGCATTTATGTGTGTACGTGTATTCGTACGCACGTGTGCTTGTGTGTGTGTGTGTGTGTGTGTGTGTGTGTGTGTGTGTGTGTGTGTGTGTGTGTGTGTGTTTGTGTGTGTGTGCGTGTGTGTGTGTATGTGTATATGTGTGTGCGTGCTAGTGACGAGGGTTAAAAACTGATTACGCGCGCGCACAGTAGCCGCCCGGCTCATTAATCATCTGCCGGAATAATGTTTGAGTAGCAGACACTTCAAAAATGATTTACGACGGACCGGAGGCGAGTCGTCGTCGTTCTCTCAGCCGCCTTCGTGAATCTTCTTCTCCGGACCGGTGAGCATGTAGTGTGTGTGTGAGTGTGTGTGTGTGTGTGTGTGTGTGTGTGTGTGTGTGTGTGTGTGTGTGTGTGTTGTGTGTGTGTGTGTGTTTGTGTTTACTGCGCGCCGACACGATTATCATGCCACCGCGTGCAGTGTTAATAATAATAATAATAATAATAATAATAATAATAACAACGTAGTATTTACCTGTATACTAAGAGTGGACAGTAATTATAATATGTTTACAGAGTTACACGTTAACCGCGTAATTTTCGTATATATACATCGACTGATTTTGACCGCTTTCGAATATTTTTAAGCACGTCTACGAATATAATGTATATATATATTATATAATAGAACAGTGAAGTGTTAAATATAAATGAACCACACACGAAAGGATGTTATAGGATTTCGTTAAAAAAAAAGGTATTTCGAGTTTTTTTTCTGTTTTTTCGGTTTTCATCTTTCTATAGAGTCGGTTTTATCTTCACATTCGAAAAATAAAAGAAAACGGCATACGTTCCTTAGTACGCCTACGGTTCAAAATATATCGAATCGATATAGTTTTATCAGTCATTTGACTTTTAAACGATTCAAACGCATTGTTCATTGCATTATGAAAATATAGCAGTGATCCGACATTCACCACTACTGCAATAGGACTATAACGATATATAATCGGTAACGATAACAAAATATGTCCTTTACGCGCGTGGCACTATGCGATGCGTTTTAAACTATCGATTTAGAAATCATAAAACAACGATCGACAAAATGATCACGGTAGATGGATGTAATATTACGGCGTGTATTAAATTTTGCTTCGAAATCGGTAAAAATGCTACTTTTCAGGCGCGTAGCCAGGGGGAGTGTTACAGGTGTAATAACACCCCCCCCCCCCTCAGCGGTGGTATACTTAAATATTTTTTATCAAGATAAAGATGCATCATAAGCACGAATTATCTTAAATCGTGATTTACACTTATTTATCAAAATGAAGTATATTAGTTTATATTAATATATTACGATAACAATAATGTAAAGCACCAAAGCCGGAATCCGGCATTAATTACTATTTTCGACCGTTCTGAGACGTTTTATCGATTACTAGTTTCATGCACGATTTAATATATCTTTTCATGCAGCGTGTAAGAAAACGTTTACAACTTCAATTATTGATTATTTGATTATCATGATGAACTATCGTAAACATAGATAGGTACCTATCTATGATCTATCCGAATGTTATTTCACTTATCAGTATCTACAATTGGCGAGTTTACAATATGACATCATCAGGCGAAAAACAAAAACTCTAAAAATGCTACGGAAGCATTCATTAATTGCAATGAAGAAATATTTCCCATTGTTCATCAACTTTCAAAAATATTGATTACCTACTTTACCAGTAACCACTACAAGTAATGAAAGAACTTTTTCCTCACTATGGCGTTTAAAAACATATTTGAGGAACACAACTGGTGAAAATTGGTTGAACGCCTTAGCAGTTATGAATATTCATCGGGATTTAGTCGTAACCACTGACGAAATAATTAATACTCTATCTTTAAAAAATAGACGCGTTAAATTAATTTAATTAAAAATATATATATTTTTTTGTATTAATTATAATAATATATATGTGAAAACTTTCAATATACCTACGTAAAGTTATCAATTTTGTGTGTATAATTTGTTCAATTAATTTTGAATAACACCCTCCCTTAGAAATTTCTAGCTACGCGCCTGCTACTTTTGGATTGATCAAATTGGCTTTGGGAGATGTTTCACTAAGCCGCTGTGTAACTTTTGACTGGTTCTTCGCACGTTTTGAAGAAGGTCGGGTATCTATTGACGATGACCATCGCTCTGCAGGTCAAAACAAGTGCTACATTTGCACCACCCAATTTACGCCACTGGTGTTTGGAACTAAAAAATCGGGTTTCTAATGAACCGAGTTTTATAAAATCAATTACAGTTAAACTTCCGTTGACGGTCACCTCTACGTAACAGTCGTTTTTTTTTTTTTTTGGTCCCGTCAATAGTGTTATGAGAAAAATACACCGATACCTCCGATACAAATGGTTATACGTATAATATAAGGAAATAAAACTGAAAATAATTAATAATTATTATTATCGGAATATACGAGTTATTTACGAAATAATAAGAATATCAAATACATATAATTATCAAACGCGGAGAAATTATTCTAATATTAAAATATTGCGTGATTATAAAGAAAGAAAACCTACAATACGCACATTAACGCGTGTAGGTAGTAGCGAAAAAATGCGCGCGATCGACACGGGCTGGAATCCTCAAACTGTGGATTCGAACGCGTTTCGTGAAAAACGTCAAGAGCGCCGGAGGGGCGAGGGAGAGGCGGCGCATCGGAAAGTGTCTACGGTCGGAAAATCCCCATAAATACGCCACTAGTACGTATACGTGAAACGTCTGCGCGTATTTATACCTACGGACGAATATAAAATATAAATTATATTGTTAAAAGGCGCGCGCGCACACACACACACACGATAGTCAATTATTATCGAATATAATATAATATATTCCGACGACAATGCCCGCGTCGTGTGATGCTGACAATGCTCACCACGCCGTCGTCGTCGTCGTCGTACCGTGTTACGATCGCGGACGGACCGGACGGGCAGCAAGCAGATGAGAAATTCAATATAATAATATATTGTTATTATTATTATTATTATTATTATTATCTGTGTACGGTACTGCGCGCGCGCACGCACGTACGAATAATAAATAATATAATATTATACGCGTATAATAAAATATTCAACGTTCGGTCCGAGTGATTGATTCCATTCACACTTTCCGCGCACACAACAATATGAGTATCGTACAATATCCGCGGTACACGTTATTATAAATGCGCGCGGTGCAGTAATGGAAACTGTTTACGGTTCGATCGGTCTTTAAGCAGCATTTCACGCGGCGCGCCCTTTCGGCCACCGCCACCGCGTCCGGAGGGTTCGAGGGGAGCACCTCTCGTGTGGTGTGTGTGTGTGTGTGTGTGTGTGTGTGTGTGTGTGTGTGTGCGCGAAATGTAAAAATAATCTTCACCACGGCGGCGGAGGACAAAACGCGTGTCCATCAAACCGTGTAATGACCTCGTCGCACTCCCCTGCGCCGGCGGGGGAGGACAGAGGCTCGGCGGCAGCAACAATGTGACATTTTTTCCTCGGGGGACCCCATTGTGCGGCGTACCTACACGCGGTTCCGACGGCGTGCAGCTCGTCCGTGTACGAGTATATATGCATACGTATTCGTCCGCTCGCGTGCGCTCGCCGCGTTTTTCTCTTACCTTCGTCGTCGTCGTCGTCGGCGCGCGCGTTTCTTCCAAAAATTTTTCCTCTCTTTTTGTCGTGGACATAATATAATAATAATAATAATAATAATAATGGTAACAATAATAATAATGATAATAATAATATGTCGTGGGTTACCTTCCGCCCCCTCCCTTACACGGCTCGTACACACATGATTTGTACGTACACGCGAGTTATATGTATGTGCGTAGTTTTTATTTTTTTATTTTTATTTTTTTATTGTTTGCCCAAAGGTTCCAGCCAGTCTGCCGAGCGAATAATATACCGCCGGCATTGTGCTCGGTTGTATTTTCCTTCCTTTTATTTCTTTTTTTCTTTCTTTTTTTTTTCTCTCGTGTATCACCTATTTATAAACGTGTGTGCAGTATACGCGTGCGTGCGTGCGTGTGTGTGTGCACAGTGTGTGTGTGTGTGTGTGCGTGTGTATGCGCGCGACCCCGCACGCCGCAATCCAGTCAAGAGACCATTGTGTGCGTATACGGCATACTTATTATTATTATTGTTATTATCGTCATGGTCTCGGAGCTCTTCTGTGTCTATGTGCGTGTGGGTGTGTGTGTACGATCGACTGGTGGCGTATATATTTATATACATGTGTAGAGAGAGAAAGAAAAGGGCCGTCGTAATTAAATTCTTGAATTTCGCCCATAGTACAAACTCGGTGGCGCGTAAACGCGAATTCGCGTATTGTAAAACCGCCCCCGCGTGAGCTCGCCCGCAAATCGCACCGACACATACGTCGTCGTCGTCGCGCGTTCTACAATAGGCGTATACCCGTGTTGTATACGCGTACACGCACTTTCGTCCGCGTCGTCGTGTCTGGCCCCGGTTTATTTCGTTTCCCGTCTACACGAAACACGTGGGTAGTTGGAATTACACCGTTGGGGTGGCCCAATTACGGCCAAAATTTACTCAACCTCCTCCCCGCTCCATCTGAAAGTAACTCGACAAAAAGTAAGTATATACAGTGAAACCTCCCTTAACGGACGCTTCTGAATAGCGTGGACACCTCTAAATAACGGACAATATTTCGGCTACCGAGAGTGTCCGGTATTCAGAGGATTCACTGTACTGATTTTTATTTTTAGTAACTATAGTATAATATCATCGATACCGCTAGTCATTATTACGTGTCTTGATTCGATTAATTCGGCCGACGACGAGTGCCTACGACCTGTTTATATTCATATCCTGGCAGTTATTATGAATTTATAACAATGTTATATTAATATATGTAATAATGTTATAATCTACTTAATAACAGATACCTGACAAACATTTTCCAAGTACGGTTCAACATTATTATTTGACTTTTACTCAATTAAAATGGGATAAATTAAAAATACATTAGGGTGGCCAGTGAGGTGGCCGGTAAATATTTTTGGGTGGCCGAGCCACCACAGGCCGTATAATATGGAACTACAAAATTATGACAATATAAGTATTGAACGCACAAAATAAAATAAAATAAAATATGTAGATACAATTATTAGTATCGTTTTTATTATGGTTTACTTCGTACTTGAATGAGAAGGTTGGTGTTGTTTTGAACGGATGACGACGTCAATATCGGGCTCCATTTTGGTAATTCTAAGTCTTAAATCACTGTCTACGTTTAATTCATTTACATATTTATTCTTTGTGTATACTATAAGTGGGAAAATGTATTTTCGCACAAATAAGTTGACACAACAGGGATTAGAAACTGTACAGCTTGTGAATAATGATTCATTGCAATTTTTTTTCTTTTTTATAAAGGGAGATTTTCTTCGCGTACCACTTACGAGCTTTCCACGTACCACAGGTTGAGAACCGCTGCCCTATATTAATTAAATACGTGGGTAAGCTTACTCATAACCGGGGGGGGGATGGTTTAGACAAATTATTTTGTGCCTCGACAATATTTTAAGTTCGCCACGCCACTGCGTATAACTACGTACAAGCGGCCGTTCCGTGAACGTAATTATGGAGAATTGACCTACACACGTCGTTATCGCGCGCGCACCCGTCGAAATGACTCGCCGGCGGTGCCCGGTAGCCGCTCGGGGCCGTGTTATGGCCGGTCGGCCGGCAATGAAATCCGTAGTGTTATAATAATATAACACACACGCGTTCGACGACGATGAGAATAATATTAATAATGTATTATACGGTTTTCGTCGTCGGATCCTCGTTGTTCGTAAACCGGTCGCCCCGACGTTCACGGCGAAAATAAAATGAAAAAAATAAATAAATAATCGAATCGAATGTCGTGTAATAGTATAAATAATATATAATGATATAACGTACGTATACGCGTATAATACGAGCGCGTGAAAACGAGTTCCGCCGCTCGTCGTCGTCGTCGTCGTCGTATGCGTCGGTTCTGTCGCCGGTCCACGCCGCGGTCTTTGTCCGACTCGGGTCGCACAATACACACGTACCTATTTACCAGCAATACACACGTGCACGTCGTATACGAGAAAGTGTCCGTGCGTGTGTGTGTGTGTGTGTGTGTGTGATACAGGTATGCACGATAAATTATACAATTTACGGCGATCGTCTCAAACGTTGTAACGACCACGGCGGCCGAGGTACGTCGCCGACAGTGGCGGCTCGTGGAATGGTGCACAGGAGCACGTGAACCGCCCGAAAAAATTATTAAAAAAAAAAAAAAAATCGTTAAATCCCTATAGTATCGCATTTAATCGATTATTATTATTCACACGGCCTGTAATAAAAAAAAATTTTAAAAAAATTTATAAATATAAATTAATAAAAAAAAGTTTTGCAGCTTTTCGCGTTGAGAAGTGTGTCTTTATTACAATATAAACGTCAAACGATTAAATCATTCACGGACAGCACGAATTGTTTGTGCTTCGGGCGGCCGTGTGTAATATTAGCTGCATGCCTCGACCCGTCGGTTAGTATTAATTAGGGAACGGATTGATATGTAATAGAAATACAGAAATATGTACATATAATATATAGAAGTATTATTTATAAAATATGTGCCAAAAGCATCCAAATATGTGGGAAAAAAATTTAATTAAAAAAAAAAATACAATTATAAATTATTAAATCATCAAAATTATTTGTTGCATTGAATTATTACAATTTCTTTTGAATTATCGAATGATAAAATATGTCGCCTATTAGGTCTCAAAATATTTTTAAAACGGCTAAATTTTTGAAGCACATAATATCAGGAGATAATTCCAAATTTTTAAAAGGGTGTCTGCCACCCATTATTCATTGAGTGTTTTAAAATCAATATAGGATTTTTTTCTTTAACAGCATCAGTTTTCTTTTTCACAACATCTCCTATTGGTCCGTTTACGAGTTTTAATTTTTCAATCACTGATTCAACAATTTGCATACTATCATTTAAGGACATATTTTTTGTTTCTAATTTTGTAATTGTGTGTGCAATAAAACTAAAATTCGCTGAGATGAAAATTAAATTATTTTTCAATATTCCATTTTGCATAATATTTTGAGCTTTTCCCATAGCGATAGAAGTTTCTGGATCTAATTTTGAAATAATTTCTTGTATTTTCGAAAAGTGTTCAGAATAATATTGAGCAGCTACCAACCATGTGCCCCACCTAGTAATTACAGGATCCGGTGGTAGAGAAGGATCCGGTGGTAAAGTATAATTCTTTAAAAATTGTGGTACGACTGGCAGCTTTCAAACATTTTTTTTTTTACATTAGCTATGAGATAATCGATGATAGGGTATTCTGCCCTGATTGTCTCTGCCAAACGATGAAAACCATGGGCTAAACATGTAAGACGTACGTCGAAAATCTATGAAAAAAATCAAAAATTTACTAAAATATGTACAAAATATGTACTTATTTACCAAATATGTAAAAATATGTAATTATACCAAAATATGTAAGCATATGTAAAATAAAAATAGCATCATTTTTACAGGAATGATTCAAATCATGAACATTTCTTATCGAATCTTTAATATCTTGCTTGAATAAAAATATGTATTTACATATCAGTCCGTTCCCTAGTAGTAATACATGGTAATTTGGAGCACATATTTTAATGCGTTCACCGAAGATATTTTTATCATGCCGCGATGTCGCGTCGTTCGTCGAAACGATAACGCACCACTATACGATATATTATTCATCATCCATCAGTGTGCTCTCAATTCAACTAATAACAGTATAATCAACGACATAATATAAAAAACAGATTACAATCGTATTATTATGTGATCAGTTAGCTATTGCCTATTATTAATCGACACGACCTTTATGGTCGGCCACTCCGCTCTTCGTCTTCAAGTGACTCTTGACCATTTTTGAAACGATTAAACCGTTCAAAAACGACTGTTTTCTTTAACCTTTCATTGTTGTAAACTGTTTGCAAAAATCCGAGCGTTTCTGCAGCAATTTTTGCCAAGTTTAAAACAAAATTTAATGTTTGTCCATTGTGCGAATCGTAACATTTTGAAAAAACGCGTATACCCCGTTTCGTATGGACACGATTACGGCAAACGAAAGAACAATACAGTTTTGAAAATTCAACCATAAGATAGGAAATCACGTCTACTTTTGATTACAAGATATTTGATAAAAAAAAAGTTTTTTTTCTATTTATGAATTCCGGGAACTTTTTGATCCTACTACGTATTATTCGATGTGTTGAACAACTTGTAGTACAACAAGTCGTATTAATGTGTGTCGGATATCACGTATACTGCAAGTTGGTACAACTAGTGTGTATATACAATCGTTGTACAATCTGCCGTACGATTAATTGTATCGAATAAGGGATGCTTTAGAATCGATAAGCTTGATCACTCGCTAAAGCGTATTGTTTAGTCACGGCGAGCAATAATATTAAAGATTAGACTGTTTTTCTTTTTTCTTTTTTTCCCGTTAAATCCGTTCTGAGAAATTTAATAAACACTCTTTATTAGTATGTATCGCACTCTGTGGCTTTTGAATCGTCTATTATTAAATATGAATCGACTTAAAGGCCATTTCGATGTAGTAAAAAAGATGTTTGACCGTCAACGCTATTGCCAAAACGAATCGTACTACGCCGTCTTCGAGATTATTCTATTCGAGGGTCGGGGCCGTTATTACAGTTGCAAAACATCATACTATTATCGTTCTAAAACGTTTTATCGCACAAAACGGAATTTAGCTGTTTACGAGCATAATATATGCTGTTTTGGTTCTCGTGCATCTCGTGCACAAGACCGACGACGAACATATCACCGACACTAGCGATTCGACGAAAATCGCATAAATTACGAATACAACTGCGGACTATCGGGATAATAAACCGATTGGGTGCTTCTTTTTTTTTTCAATTTATTCATTTAAGACATTTCTAGTCAGTTGCTGTCTAAGTCTACTAATTTATATGTTACCGGAAATATGGATAATTTGGGTATTTTGCAAAATGACTAGGTACCTAGGTATTAATATGCATATTGCCGACCGGTTTTAGGCAACGTAAATAAAACAGAGTTTCCAACATTACATATAACCTAGGTATTTTATAAAATACCTAGGCATTATGTAAAATGCTAATTAATTTTTTTTTAGGGCAAAGTAAAAAACAAATTATTTAATGTTATATTATTATATTGAGATTCTTATAATTATTATATAGTATTACTGATACAGTCGGATCTTGATAATCCGAACACAGGCTAATCCGAAAGATGCGGTAATCCGAACGGGATTGAGAATATTATCTTATCGCTTTATGTGTACCATTTTGTACGCTATACCAGTGTACAAAATAAAATAATAAATCAATATTTTAAATAGTAAGGTTCTTAATCGAACCATTTATTTGAGAAACGACGTAAGACACAAAAAGGTGATTCGTAGAAAATAAGAGAAAACTGTTTTTACGATACCAGTGATATATGGTACCAGTGATTATTTACATTGGTGCCACCGTCTTAAAATTGAATATTTATTTTACAAATGTTCACACATGATCGGTCTATCATTTGATAACACATTCCACACATTATCTCAATTTGTGATATTTTGTGACTTACGTCGTTTCTCAAATAAATGGTTCAATTATACTCATAATTATATTAATATTTTTATATATTTATTGTCTTTTGAAATTACAAGTTTTTACACGATTAATACAGCTAAAAATAAAATTTCATAATTTAAATTACAATAAAATTGATGTTTTTTTTTTTTTTAAGCTATAGTTAATCCGAACGAATCGCTAATCCGAACGACACCTTTCCCCAATCTCCTTCGGATTATCGAGACCCGACTGTATACTCATATTATAGACAAAATTTAATTTTGACATATTATTATATATTTTAATACACATTATGTACAATGATTTATCTATTTTATATTATTATTTATATTATATTAGATTGTGATATTTATTTATTATTGTTATAGCTACTTATTACATGTTGTTGAAAAATGACATTTGGATGTGCATAAAGCGTTATTTTTAAGACAAATGCACTTTTTATTTTGACACTTGGTCTTCTAAATGCATTTTAAAAACCCTTGGCCAGTTCCTGTGGACTGTTCTTTTTCGATAAAAAAAACTTGTGTAATTGGCCAAATTTATACGGTTTTTCTGTAATTCGCTATAACAATTTGACTTCGTATGAGTACGTTCAATACTATACTTCGGAATTATTATTAAATTACAAGAATTATAATCTTAATAATTGCGTTAAATCGTGCACACACACACACAACACGTGCATTTACTATAAACGATAAGTAAAGTCTTTGGTAATAATAGGTGGTACCCAATTTTGTTTATTTTTATCATATTTCCTACTCGACATAATGCCTAGGCAAAGCTAGTATTGTAAATACTGCCGAGTGATTTTCGGCATTTTACATTATGCCTAGGCATTTTGCAAAATACCGGATTATCCATACGATTATTGCCGGTAACATATACAGTATGTAAATTAATTGGAAAGTCAGTAGTTATTACTCCTAACATAATGCAGATATTGAAGTTCCGTTTTTTTTTTAACGCAATATGCGACTTATACCGCATCGTTTACCATGGTTAAAAAAAATTCAAAATTCAAAACCACCAAAAAAAATTTTTGAAAAATTTCGAAAATAGCCTCTTTGTATAGAATTACTTATAAGTTACTCAGAGAAAAAAAAATTGAAATCGGTTGAATTTTGAATGAATGAGAGCATTTTATATTTTCAAAAAAAAACAGCAAATTTTAAAATCATACGGTTTTTTATTTTTTTAGTAGTAATAACTACTGACTTTCCAATTAATTTACATACTGTATAAACGGTATTTTTTTTTCTTCTCTTTTATATGAGTGCGATATAATAATAATGGTAACAATATGTATAAGAATAGGAATACATTAATTAATCATATCTGAGTATTATATATTGTGTTTTTTCACACACACACACACACACACACGCACACACACACACACACACACACACACACACACACACACACACACACACACACACACACACACACACACACACGCACACACACACACACACACACACACGCACAATACGACGGTGTGTCAAATCATCTGGCGACGACGATCTCGTAATACGTACGTACGATACGATGACGTGAAAATCGTGTGCGGCGGCGGAGATCGGTAGACGCGAAAACGGGTCCGACATAATCGATCGGAACGCGTCGAACGCGCCCGCGCTCGCGTACCGGCCGCCAGGTACGTGCCCACTCGGGTACGGTAATCGTAATCGACTTAATCGCAACGATGAGCAGACGAAATTTTTTATTTATTTATTTATTTTTTATTTTTTTTGAAAATCATCACGGCGGCCGCCGGACGCCTACGGTGACGTGTCCGAGACGACGGGAAAAGAAAGAGAATACAAAAAAAAAAAAAAAAACGAAGACCGTCCGCGCACGAATGTAGCAATAACGAACAAACGTAATCGATCGAAATCCCAGGGGAGACGATCGATCGCCGAGACAGTCATAACGACGTATTCCATACGTCGGCAGCGGACGAGCGCCCGTGTGACACCACATTATCTTGTGATGAAATCGCAGACGATATTAACGACCCTCGACCAGGGTTGGCACGAAAGAGCCCAACCCGAAAAAACCCGGGCTGCTTTTCTGGGTTAAACCCACTCAATATTTAAAAAACCCATTGAAAAAACCCATATTTTTTTTTTTTTTTTTAGTATAAAGTGAGTTTTAGAAATGCGCCTTATTTTTTTCAAAGTGTACCTATAGCGGATAGCCCATACGAGAAAAAAGAAAATACATATTTGTTTGTTAGTTGACTACAAGTTGGTAAAATAGTTTTATCAAACACATAGAAAAATTTAAAATTTCAGAATGACTGTATCAATAATTATTCAAAATCATAAACGTATTAAATGATTGAAATGATTTAACAGTTCGTTAATCCATTACTGATAGGCGAAAAACTGTGCAGCTGAAATACCAAAAAAAATTTCAGATGGGTTTTTTTTTAGCAAAAAACCAGGGCTTTTTCTTAAAAACCCGACAAATCCGCCCAGTTACACAACATCATTTTTACACCCAACGGGTTTTTGAGTTTTTCGGGGTTATTTTCAATAAACCCCGAGTTTTTGCCAACCCTGCTCTCGACGTGGCGGCGGCGGCGTTGCGGTGTGTTCGGAACACGCGCCGTGAACTAATGTATACCGTCGCACCCGGTGTGTTTCTCCAGCCTTTTTCGATTTCACGGCCTACAACGAGGCAAAGGCCGCCGAGTTCGCGTTTACCACGGGGCGGAATTAGCCGTTTTTTCGCACACGTATTTTCGCTCTTCACGTCCTGCCTTTTTGCCTCCTGATTATTCATAATTCAAATCCATACGATGGCACACGGTTAGATATTTTACTGTCAAACGATATTTCTAATACGATTTTTGATCTCGTCGAACGATTCGGTTCGCGATTTAACGTGGGGTGACCAGACGTACTGTTTTTCACAGGATTTTCCTTTGTTTTAGAGTAGTGTCCCGTTGTCCTGACAATGTCTCTCAGGACGCTTTTCGTCCCGTTTTTTCTCAGTCAGTCTTATAAACTTTATGTGTTTACATTACGTAGGTTCACGTATAAACACAATTTACCACAAATTATGAGATTTGATTTGAGTTTTTGGGAAGAACATGACAATCTAAAATGTGTAGACATGTGATCCGAAAAATTATCGTCAATATGTATGAAAAAGTTTTAAGAAAAGTGAGTACGTATAGAAATAAAGTATTTGAGAATATTATAAATAGTTTTAATTTATTAAGTAACTTATACCTATTTTTATTTATTTATTTTTTATGTATTAATTAAAAATGATTTTTTGGTTTCGTAACTGCTTTATGAGAATAGAAATAATATTCAATACTACTTTAGGTATATTAAATTATGTTTTTGATTAGGATTAAAAATTGTGATAAAAAATTTAATTGAAATTATTTGAAAAAACCGTGAAAATTATTTTAGTCTTGTTTTTTATTTATTTATTTTTTTAATATGGTCACCCTAATTTAATGCGAATACGATACGATTTAAAAATAAAAACAGAAAAAAAACGTACACGTAGAAACCGGCCAACCGAGCATACCGAGTACAGGTCTTATCCGTTTACGCTGCGAGGTGACACGGGTCCCTCTGCGGTGTGTCTACGTTAATGCACTTTTTTCAATACCTACTATATCGTGCGACTTTGTGCGTCGAATAGACTTAATGCGCGCGGGGTCGCAGCGCCGGATAAACGCAAAAGGTGATCATGGAATTTACGAAAATGTCGGTGTTATACCTACTCTTTTTAAAATAAGGGGCCCGTATCGTATCGATATTCAATAAGCGAAACGGAGCAAAGCTAATTATATAATTATTATTTAAAGCTCATTAGAATCTATCGCCGGGCTTGTTTCCATTCAACACCGAATTTTCTGGCCTCGCTATGTCCTAACTGAAACCGAGCGTTGCGGGCAATGCGTGCACGCAGATAAAACAAACTGCTGCAAAGTACGGACATGTCCTAACTGGTCCTGCGATGCGAGCGATGCGTTTTATCGCACCGCACAAATTAGAACATGTTTTATTTTTCAACCCAACGCGCTGCGGGCAACTACTGCGAGCACATCAAAATAAAAATTTTTTTTTAAAAAAACGGATCAATTAATTTCGGAAATTCAAAAATTATATAATATCAATTACAAAAGTTGTTTTATTTTATTGTTTTATTTCGAGTATACTACAAATGTCTTATTTCATAAACATTTATTTTCATGTATTTTATTTATATAGGTTCAATTTACAACTATTTATTTTTACTATTTTATTTATTAAATTAATATGCTTACCTTAGTGTAATAAGTAGTCTCTCTTCCACAGATATTGGTACTTTGAAATTGGTTGTGATGTGATAACATTCATGTTCTATAGCCTTTTTTATGTAATCAAATGTACTTATTGTCATATACGCGTGTACGTGTGGAATAATTATTTTTCATTGGAACGTAACTCACAATACAAATGATGAAATTCGCCAAATTCAAACCTATCTTTAAGTATTTGATTTACCTATCGAATGCTTTTTGCGCTTTTTTTTAGCATATAAAATTTAACAGCCAGACTTTCGCTAAGTAGCATTCTACGCTGTGCACTGGACTTTTGCGACTGCCTTTATCTCACGGCCTCTCGCTCGTCAATTTTGCGTGAACGCAACGCACGGATTCAATTAGGACATTCTGTTCATTTGCATGCACGCATCGCCCGCATCGCCCGTAACGCACGCAACGCACGCATCGCACGCATCCAGTTAGGACATAGCGTTATGAGTGCGTGTGGGCAGACACGTAACAAACGATGCACTTTTGACTGCTGCCTGCCACGTCGGATCGTAAAGACCGGCACTCGTCGACTATATAGGTCCATTTCCACATATCCGTGACGGGTCCGGACCGGGCGGTGTCCAGGGAAAGAAAAATGTCCACGACGGTATTTTTACACCGGACCCAGGTCTCAAGCATCCCGTCCCGGAGTCATGCATACTGGGGATGTGTGTAAATATAACGTTTCGTGAAAACCTATTGGGAAAAGAGATTTTTTTTTTTTTTTACTTTCTCTTTGGCCCGATGTTAGATCCGAAATTCGTAACTTGCGGTGAATGACCTGACATTTCAAGTGGAGTTTCTTTATATCATTTACCTACATCCACACAATATGCATATCAGTTAATCTAATGATATTCAAACGTCAGTCGTTAGAGACAGAATTTTTTTTTAAACATACATTTTAAGAAAAATTGGCTAGACGCCAAAATTATTCGATAATAATTAATGCGTAAATTAAAAATATTTCAATTAATTATTTAAAAAAAAAAAATAATAATAATAATGTAAATTTGTATACATATTGCTGTTATTAAAATAACTCGAGTAAATAAAATACACGTATACAAATGTAATCTCGGTACGTATTAAAATTTAACATTATAATTTAATATGAATAAATTAAAACACGATCTGTACGACTATTATTCGCTACTAATGATCGATGAATTGGTAGGAATTTAGATATTATGTGTTTTTAAACATTATATCCAGAAGCGATATTTTTGTCACGTGTAGGTATACAATATGTAGGTATATTTGAATATCACGTAAACTATAGTATCTGGACAATCTTTGGATATTTTGATGGACAGAAACATTTTTATTTATTTATTTATTTTATTTATTATGCAATTACACCCCAAAGGGTAAGTGTACAAACTTTTCGTCACAATATATTTATGTGCTATAATTACATAATTCATACATAGAAAAAACATGCTTTTTATGACTAAAAATATATAATAAAAATATGCATTTACTTATTATAAATCCGTTCCCTAGTAATGACAAATATCAGACAAACATTTTCCGAATACGCGGTTCGACATAATTTTTACTTTGACTCGATTAAAATTTGTATAGGTACATTGAAAATACAGCGGGGGTGGCCAGTGAGGTGGCCGGTAAATATTTTCGGGTGGCCGGGCCGCCCCAGGCCACCCCTTACCTACGTGCCTGGGGTTCGTATTATATATGATATTCTTAAATCAGATGTCAATATTGAATAATCGTATTAAAAATGCAAATATGTAATATTATATTTTAATGTGAACTTTTGTTCCTTTTTTTCATGTTAACAATTTTATAACAGAATATCCAAATTTCTAATTTCGGTAAAACATCTAGATTTTGCTTTAACTTGAAAAAATTCACTACTCATTATAAACTTTCAAGAAAAAAATGAAAAAAATAAAATAAATGTAAGCGAATTGCATGACTTCGGACATTTCGATGTCTGCATTGTTCACCACTTTTCGTATAGAAGATTTATTTGTATTTGTGATATTAGTAAATCATAAATGTCTAAAGAAATATAGTTATAATTAAAATCTAAAAAAATTGTTTAATAGTATTCATTTTAACTACGATTTCATAAATTGTATGATTCAAATTTTTGTTTTTATTGAAATTTCGATAAATTCAATTTTTTTCCACGTGCCATTGAAATTGCGCCAACTTGCCACTTTTGGCACGCGTGCCATTGGTTTGCCACCCCTGCTATATAATAATGTCGGGTCGACCAGTTGTTGTGATGGTTGGCTTCGTGGTGACTGCGTTAAAAATATCGACACGACTTCGGGAAACCGAAAACGAGATCATGTCTGTGGACGGGGAATACGACGACCGCGTCTCATCTCTACGGCGGCGTGTGACGGAGGAGAAGTACAAATACGATGACCGATCGATCATAAAGTATTGTCGTGTAAACGGAATCCACATGATCGCCGTCAGGTACGGCAGGTATAACTACGCGCGATGAGACGGCGTGTAATCTGTGTCTGGCACCTCGGCGCTCGGGTGACACACGCGGGCGTAGCTCGTTCCGAGGCGAAATAATAATTGAGACGTCGTCGTTGTCTAGAGGTCAATCGCTAATGGCCGAACACGATAATGCTCTTAGGAAATACCGACTAACTCTGGACGCGTATTTTATCGGTGTGGGATCACGATAATTGCACGGCACGAGAAAGTCGTGCGCGCGCAGGGGAGGAACGGAGGGCGCCGCGTGAGAATTGAAAATAAATCGCGTAATGTTATAATACGTATATTATACCATAATATACCGTTTCTCTGGTACTAGTAAATGTTCATCGACATCAGCAGCTATCAGTGGCGAAAAACCATTTTAGGTATATGTTTTTCATAAAATCTTTATCGTTTTCAATAAAAGTGTTAATTATTTATATACTGCAGCGTTTCTCAACCCGGGGGTCCGCGAGAAGGTATTAGGGCGCCCGCGAAAAAAAAAAAGGCGTGATGGCGGAAAAAGTGAAACTTGTTGTATCCGATATATTTGTTATTGTGATCCGTGAAATAGTGTAAATCGGTTTTTCCTAATACAGTAAAACCTCGTTAAAACGCTCGTAAAACCGCGTAATATGCGGAATAGCGTTATAGGTGATACCGGCCTATTAAAAGCGTTTTAAATGTGATAATAGATAGAATAAATTAGAAAAATGTTCATTGTGTGAAATATCATGTATTACACAGTAACATAAGTTGTGTTTAAAATTAATAAAAAAAAAAAAACATCAAATATACATACAATAAAATTACAGTAAAACCTCGTCAACCTCGTCAAACCTCGTCTCCCGCTTAATACGCCTGCCCTCTTAACACGTGGATTTTTCCCGGTCCCAGGTACGTGTACACTTTTAACATTGAAAAAAATTGTTGTTTATTGAATACACCGTTTGTTTCATCATACAGTTTAAATAATGCTCAATTTATCGTCACACACGAATAACAATTAACATAAAAATTATAAATCTGCGTGTGATGTCACGTGTACACTTCAACGTCCCACCATATAACTAACGTACGTACGTACTAACGAAATATACCATGAGTATAAACCATATAATATCAAGATGTTAATAATTAATATCAATTTCTCTGTCGATAAAAGGTTTGAGAAGCCAGAAATTAGAGCGTATTATGCGGGATTACATATGCGGTGGCGTATGAAGCGTGTTTTTTTTCAATGTTAAAAGTGTACAAGTACCTGGGTGCGGGAAAAATTCGCGTGTTAAGCGGGATGGCGTATTAAGCGGGAGCGTCTTAACGAGGTTTTACTGTATATGATATTCGTGTGTATAGGTATTAGGTATGATAAGAGTATAATTTATTAAATATATCTGTGAGTTCGGACTTACGGGTTCGCCTATCAAATGTGGGGCCAGATTTCAAAAAATTAAGTGCTAGCAAACAAGCCCAAGGATCGCATTAAAACTAAATTTTTTATACGTGTAGATTTATTTTTATACAGTAGAACCTCAATTATCCGGGGTAATGGTGGGGAGGGATCATACGGATAAACGAAAACTACGGTTAATCGAGAATTTTTATTCAACGAATGAAGTATGTGAAAATGAACAATTTTATAAACTTGTAATACACAATACACATATGTGTGCACAATGCACATTGTTATATTATAAAGTTATTAGGACTAGAAATAAGAACTAATCAGTCTTTGTTTTTTGCGTTTCAAAATTATTTGTCTTCCCTCACTTCTAGGTTTTCTTAAATTCTTCTGGAATTCATAAAATCTTCTCGAAACAGTGAGCACGGTTAATCGCAAACACGGATAATCGAGGCACGGTCAATCGAGGTTCTACTGTATATAGATACATTGTATGGCACATGCCGATTCAAATAAATAGACTGTTCCACATTTTTTTGGATTTAATTATTTAATTAAATTGTTGTCAATTCGTATTTATCTTATGTGAAAATATATGACTAAGTTGACATTAGGGGGGTCCGTAAAATAGTGGTGAGAGGTCAAGGGGTACGCGAATGAAAAAAGACTGAGAAACGCTGATTTATATAGCTATAACATTATTAAAATTTCATTACAGTTTTTTTGCCATCTTCGTAGGGTTCATACCGGATTTAAAAGCATTGTACACGATATCAAGGTGAATCAAGGTCGTATCCAAGAGGGGGAGTTAAATGATTCACCCCCCTCCCCCGCGAAATTATAAGTTTGGAACATTTAAATACGAAATATATATTTTCAATTCACGTAAAGCTACTATTCTTAACTTAAAACCAAAGAACATTATTCAATATCCATACAATTTACGTAATTTGACGATGAGCAATTTGATTTGATTTTAAGGAGACGTGAATAGATTAGAATATAGCAAACGATCGCGAACACTCACACTATTTTGTTTTCAAATAAACTCTGAGATATTATTTTTTTTCATTATTATAAAACTATTTATTTTCAATGTCTTACGTTTTTTTAAAAACTAAAAAAGGTTTTATTATAGCTATCATAGCATTCAATGTTTAAAAAAAAAAAAATAATAGAAATTGTCCGATACAACGGGTTAAACAACAGGCGGGTATTTGTACACTTTTGGCACCAAGTGAGAATAATGGCTGCGGGCGCTCCTGGCCAAGTTACAAGAAAATACTGGTCACTCATCGTAATAATAGTTATTATAAAAAAAAAAAAAAAAAAAAAAAAAAAAATAGAACAGAAAAGAATGTCGGGAAAGTCATAATTGAATGTCAAAGCTAGTACATAAAAATAATAATAACGCATGTCCGTTCCGAGCACAGCGCCTATACACGTTTTCGGTCCGATTTTGAGATGTTTATGATGGTATATATATATTTATATTTTTTTTTATTTATTTTTTTTTTTTAGCCGCTGTCTCCGCCGTTTACGTTCATAAACAAATCGTACGTATGTCGTAATGTGTTATAATACATAACAAAGTGTTAAATAATAATAATAATAATAATAATAATAATATAGTAGCGTCGAATGTCTGTTTTTTTTTCTCACTCGACACACGTCACCGTGTCTTGTCACCTAGTCGAACGGGCCGGTTCTCGCCTTCGCGGTGGCACCGGCAGCCGCATTCCCCGGGGAGGCCGTCACTATAGCTGTCAGACCGAAAAACCCGTCGTCGTTATTAAAAGAGAGAAAAAAAAAATAACCGAATTTCTTGGAAATCCGCACACACGGGTGGTAGACCAGTCATTCAGCAGCGACAGAAGCCGTCGTGTCATAGTAATGAATTTTCGTGTATATAGGCGTGTGCGTGTGCGTTCGTGCGTTCGTGTGTGTGTGTGTGTGTGTGTGTGTGTGTGTGTGTGTGCGTGTCTATCACTAAGAGTGTGTGTATGTGTGTGTAACTTTTCAACCCCGAAACGTCTAATAAACACACACACACATACAAACTAATACGTACCCGTTAACAATACAATTTGTGTATGGATACAGTTTATACTCGTTCGTATATCCGAAAGAAATCGAAATAATTTTTGAAATTCACAGAAAAGGATACTATGACTATAATATAGGCTAGTTCAGACTATGTCAGTATTTTAGTCAAGTAGCGAGTATTTTAGTAACTAATCATGTATGAACAGACCGATTTAGTCGAGTAGTTTAGTAAAGTAATTTAATTTATTCAATCAATTTTATTCTATTTTTTTTGGTCGAGTAGCACCCCCCACCCCCTCCCCTCTTTCTTGACTGATTACTGAATGATTTAGCTTTGGATATGAACGCATTGTTTTAGTTTATTTTGCAAGTTGTCAATATCACGAACACGATGTCGTTCCGCTGGAGCGAAGACACGACGTTTAAATTTTTTTTCGGAGTATATAAAACGCGAGTGTTTACACGGAACATAAAATGTCTGCTGTGTTACGAGCGACGTGAGTTGTGAAATAGAATTATTTATTTTATTTATATTTTAAAAGTCATTATAACGTAATGGGCTACCGCGCTAAAGGAACTGACGAACTCAATATTAATAATGCAAGCACCGTCGAAAATATGACAATGCCATACTCGAGATATCATCCCGAGATATCCAGACGGAAATCCTGTGACATGGACGCGACTTCAACCCTCGTGTTGAACAATAATCTCGTTTTACTACCCAGCACGTTGGGTGGTATCGGTGATCGATAAATATCCCTCCCCCGCCCTTGGAAGAAATCACCGCGTTTCATCGATTATCGCATATGATCGTGAAAAAACGAGCCTGCTGAAATCGAACTCGAGAAGTCGCGTGTCGTACGTTATCAGTGCCCAGCCGTCAGGTTTTAATTCTGTCGTCTAGTCGAGCGGACGCAGACATTATACCGAATTGAATTTCAACTCATTGAACTCCCTCCTCGTGGGGTTCAATTTGATTCGATCCGTGTGCAACATACGAAAACACCCTTCGCTTTTATCGTCTCCGTCATTTTTATTATTTTATCGGATCAAACGAAACCGTAACTTGTTGATCGTGTTGCGCCTATCGGCCTTAATGCACTAATAAACACCGGTATAGTGAATACACTCGGCTGTTTGAAACACAACAGAACGATTTGAAAAACACGTCTTATTACCGATTCGATCGCAGTGACGCGTGGAATCGAGATATATACGATCACGGTTTTTTTGTTTTTTGTCGACATTATTTTATGGACTCTACGCGCGAACGTTCGTCAGACATGAGATTCGTGGATGCCGTTGACCGCGGTCGTCTGCAGAGCGATTCGCGAATTAAGGCGTCCCCACGGACAAATTTGGAAACCTGTAGAAACGAAACTCTTCCGTTGTCCCTGCCATGTCGTGTTGTACATACAAATAAATATATCGTGCTGTTGACCGAAGTACGTTCGGTAAATACTTCGGGTTTTGTTTTAATAATGTTACTAGTGTACCCGTTGCGAAAATTCACAATAGATAATTTGTTTATATATAAAAAAAAAAGGTATAGGTGCAATCGAATCAATACATAAACGCATTTCAACAAATCAATAAATGAGTATAACATCGAAAATTGAAAGGCATATCGAAATAACAAAGAGTGTTTATTAAAATATGTGTTCCGCAAACTTTCCTCAAACTCAACGAATTTAGGCAGTAAAAAGCTCAAAAAAAAGAGCTTGATCCACTGAGTGTTCTTAGACTTGTGTCAACAGCCTATACGTTAGTTAGAACTGTAGTTATAGAGGTTTGATTGAAGGAAAATCTTGAAAACACTGAATGTGAAGTTGATTGTGCACGCATAACTTTCATAAAACTCGACGAATTCAAGCAGTTAATAGCTCAAAAAAAATTAATCGGCCGGATTGAACGGCCAGACGGACTGACTTTAGTTTTCATACATTTTTTAAAAATATATATATAAGATTATTTGTGGTACCAACATTTGTATACAAATACATATTTCGTATTTCTTATATTATGTAGTTAAGACGTGGACACTATACTAATAGTTCATGTTGTACTATTAAAACGCAAAAAAATGTTTGGTTTTTAAATTAGTAATAACTTATCAGATAGTGTATTGTGTTTATTTGCATGAAGTTCGTGTAAAATATATTTCTATATATTTTCTCGCTCGCCCTTCGATATTTTATCGACGGCGACAAAGGCGTACACGAAATGTTTAAAATTAATCAGTAGCGCTAAAAAACAATTTTCCATCAATTGCTCAACTTGTCACTGATTATTTGCTATTCAAAAAAATACATCATATAGAAAAAAAGTCGGGTTTTGACATATTTCAAATGATCATTCGACTATATTTTTATTAACAATTTATACCGATCTAAAGCTCTGAGCATAATGTGGAATTTGTGCCTTTTAAATAATAATATACGGTCTTGATATCCATAGAGGGGACTCGGGTTTTGATTTTGGAGTAGCTTTAATCTTATCTTATATGTGTATATTATGTGTCGTAGGCATATAGTCAAATCAGGCATTTAACTAAATGCCTAGGCATAGGTATAGTCAAAGAATTACAATTTTATGCAATTTCACTATCCGCCTAGACATTTAGTCAAATGCCTAGTCATTTGATTAAATGACTAGGCATTTAACTAAATGCCTATTTCAAGCCAGGCAAATGATCAACGATATTTTCTATTATTGAGTATTATTTTATTACAGTGAAACCTGTATATAACGGACGGTAAAAACGCGTAAGTATATGAAATGTGTTTAATTTCGTGTCCTTCGGTTAGGTATACATATTTATAATTACTTTTGTTACAATACATTTTTATGAAAAATGAAAAACAGATAAAAATTAACCGCATTGAATCTCACGAACGACAAACAATCGCAGCGAAAAAAATGGCAGAAAATAGTGAAAAAGTATTTAAAGAACTAAAGGTAGGTGATCAAATAGTATTAAGGGGCTCCAAAAGTAGACCGAGGCCTCTCGATACGCAAAATATAAATGGATTAGTGATAGACATTCGGAACGGCGTTTACCAAGTTGGCACAGCAGTTGGTATAATAAAACAACGGTGTTCCAGAGAAGAACTTCAACTAGTTTCAAATAATGGTCTAGAAGACAGTGAAGCACAAAAAGACAAATTTGTGTCTATACGTGAAGCCGTAGCAAACTTATCAATTTTCAACGGTCAAGGTTTTGTTAAAT